>BSBK01001935.1:600000-805000 GCA_027943335.1 Chamaecyparis obtusa
ACATTATCTAACAAAAATCCCCTTTCAAATATGATTTTATGCATCGTTGTTCCCAATTCCAAAGCTCTAATTTGAGCACGGGCAGGAAGTATGTTGGAAAAGGTTGAGGAGTCTGGCTTTCTATCTACTAGATGCATTTTCTAAAAAGATTTTAAATTTTTTTGTCAAAACCATTCTAAACTCATCCTCCATTCATAGCATTTCCTTGAGACGATATCTTTGTGAATCATTCTGTCAACCAATTCATGAGTCCTATGTTTCCACATTTTTCATAGATGTCTAATAACACACAACTACATCTGATAAAAATTTCCTTTCCATTATGCTTCGATGGATATCATGGCGGTTATACACCTATTGAAAACCTTAATATACTATTCAAATACTTTTGTAGCAAAATGATCATGAACCTTGAAATATATTATGAAAAACATACTATTGATTTTGACTTATGCCTCCTTATTAATACAACATTGTTTATTCACTCAAGTTATCTGTCATGATAGCATTCAACTAAGATTTTGAAGGCATGCATATGATTATTGTATATTACTAATCAAAAACATCATTTTGATTTTTCACTTATGTCTTTTGTTTATATAATATTGTTTCTATAATTTTTATTTGTGATGCTTACATTCAACTAAGATTTTGAAGGCGTGGATATGATTACACAAATCACTAATCTAGTACAATGTGTGAGCACTGCAAAAAAAATAATCTAGCACAATCTACCTTCCCATCTTTCAAAACATTGCTATGAGGAAGAGAATTAAGAATAACAACTTGGTTACTCAAGGAGGAGAATTAATTTCTAGTGAAGATAAATATATTGAAAAAAATGAATGAATTAGAGCTCAATATTTCATTAATATCTAAAATAATGAAGCCTAGGTCATGGAAGTAGCAAAAATATGCATTTAGATTAAATTTGATATACCTAGTCATCTAGTACATGATCATGAAAGTGGTATTTAAAAGTAGTTGGTCCAAGGGAAAACATTATGAAAATGAAATAAAATTAAGATTCCTACAATTTGATGGAAAACATGTACTCTCTTGAAGGTTGAAATAATATAATTATGTGATAGGTAAATAAAACAATTCAATTACACAATGTTCCTAACCCCATAGCTATCATGATTGTTCTTCACAGGGTGAGCTCCTTGGTAATGGGATTCATACATGTGCATGTCTATGGTAGTGTTGAAGGCACATTGCAAGGTTTTGATCTAGTATCATAGCACATCCAAAAATCTTTTGATGCGAGCACCCAAGAAGCAATTAGCTAAATTCTCACCAAACAAGTTCTCTCAGCCGCCTGAAATATCCAAAGCTTTGGGACCATAAAATTAGAGATGGTAAAGCATGCAAAGGTGAATATCGTGGTTCCAAAACATTCTTGAAGACTTTTGAAACTGATAGAGGAAGAAGTGAAAAAGTGAATAGAAGTAACAAAAAACTAAAATGGTGGTTAAGCTCCTCTCCCCCCAAATTAAATTAAGTCAACATAATCTTTTATCATTAGCAAGTGAATATAAATGTATTTCTACACATGCGTGACCAACTAACTAGGAGTGGAAAATCTATATTTCTAGATGAATGAACTAGGATGATCAGAAAGTGAGGGAAAAATTCCTATTATAATGTTATGGAAAGACTTGGTATACAATTGTTACCCCTCCCTCAAATTGACCAATTGGCCATGTAAAGACATGCATGAAATCCCCTAAGAAGACCATTGAATAAATTGATATTAATACCATGAAACATATTCCCCTATCATCCTTAATTTAGTTGTTTAAAGATTTATATAACAAGGAGTTTCCTTATAATTGATAATCAAGGAATATCATCCAAATGTTATTATTTAAGTAATAGTATTAAGAATTTAATATCACACATAGATTAAATCATCTATAACTAAGATAATTTATTAATCAAGCAACTCCAATAAAATTACCTTTACAACAGGGTCTAAGAACAAATGAGCATGAACTAAAATAGTCAAAGGGTGGGTATTACACTTCTATGCATGGTTTCCTATCTTTTTATAGGGAGAGACCCAACCGATATCAAGACATCTCTAAAGTCATACCGATTGATGTGGATCACCTGAGGAATCAATGCTTTTTGTTCTTCACCGAGTCCATTACATACATCGTAACTCATAATAGTTATTATGGGAAAATTCTTTATGAAGGAGATACATTAATCACTATTCTATGCATGGTTTCCTATTTTTCCATCCATTAAAAAAATTCATTTGCCCTAATTTCTTAGCAGACTATAGTTTTCACCACTCTATTTTGGTACACTCCCCCAAGGTGCAAGAAAAATATAATTTTCCTAAACAAGGATGTCTAGGTCAACAATTTTCTAGAGTCTTGTGCTTTTCTTGGATCCAAGCTCGATGCATGATTTTTTCTCCTAGATCTTTAATTAAGGTTGGCTTGTGAAATCTATGTCCTGAAATGTGTATAAAAGGAGACCTCTTCCTCTCATTTACACATCCATGAATATAATCCACAATTTACACACACACACATGTGAACTATCATTCATTGTGCATTCAAGAGATCCAAGTGAAAGCAAGCATCCATTTGAATACATTCATTATCAACCATTCAAGCCCATCAAGAATTCAAGTGCAAGAAAGATGTCAAGAGTCTTCAAGCATTCAAGTATTCATTTCTATCATGCATTCAAGGAATTTCCTTCAATATATCTATAGCATTTCCTTGTTGGGGGAAAGAAAAGGAGTTTGCAATCAAGTAAGGAGATCTACATTCATCCATCAAGTCTTCTTCTTCCTCAATCCAACATTGTGGTGAATTGCCATATCTAGTGCATGAGTTTTGTCATACATGACTTTCTTTTGGTTTTTTTGTTGATTCAAATCTTTTGTATCAACATTATTGATCATATACTTGGAGACAATTGCATCTACATGGTATGATATACTTCATTGTTTAGATCTAATCTCTGCTACATGACATCATTATTTTAATTTTATTTATTTCATTTTAGGTTTGATTCCTAAGAAGGGATTTGACTGAGGAAAAACCCTCCCCTCAACCTTCCTCCCCATGAAAGTATGAATGAATTATAACTCAAAGATTGAAATGAAGAACTGCCATATATTCATTCAATAAAACATAAGTACAATAGATTATCAAAGTATCTTTTACTCTATCGTTGGTTTACAATATGAAATTCTCAAAATAACTAACTAACTTGGATTCAACACTTCCAACTTATTTAAAAGCAACGAGGAAAACAAAACTCCTATAAACTAGATCCTTCATTACAGATCATAACAACTTCAGTTATATGAATGACAACACCATTCACACAAGAAGATAAGCCACTTTTAATGCTGCAAGAATATAGGAACGGTGGCAACTAGATTAACTTGGACTGAATCAACAACCACAAAGTGATGGAAGGAGTGGAGCTATGATTGATAGTCTGAAATAGTTATCCGCCTTGAAAGACCCACTCATCCTTGAGTACGCGCTCCTTGCTGACTTATTCTTCCTGCAAAAGGTTAACACAACAGAATCCAAGACACAAATCTAAGGCAAAGATTATAATAAGTTTCCCTATTTTAATGTGGCCTTGTCATATAGCTATAGGAGATCTACCCATTAAAGCTAGAGAAGAAAGATACCAGATTTTATCATGACATACATTAATCTATATATATATATATATATTTATTTATTTATTTATTTATATATATATCCATTCTTGTCCTTAAATTTCATAAGTGTCAAATATACATATAACTAAAAATTAGAAACATAAAAGACTGTATAATGTTCATGAAAACCATAAGATATTCAAGTTTGTTCCTAGAAAATCATAAACAAAACACTCCATAATATTGTCTCATCATTCCCCCCAGCTTAACTATTTGTTGATCCTCTAGCAAATAAATTCTTTAACCTGGCTATCAACCTATAGTCAACAGTTGTTCTCTGTCCAGTACCACCCTCTGCACAACTCCAGTAGAATCCCTTTGTTTCCTTATGCTTCTTCCATCTGTCCTTTTCCCTCTGCATATCAAAACTGTCCAAATTTTCTGAATTTGCAAGCAAAGGAGACAGTAGCAATGGAGGCTGAAAAGTTAACGGGATCCAAAAACTCTCCCTTTTCCTTCCCAATGCAATGTACCAAGGGGCGCATTGTGTTGCCATAGCAAAATTGAGAGGTGAATGTGGTTCTTTGTTTCTTATCTCTCTTGATAAACTGTTCTAGCACCACTGAATGGCATTTTTGGCCTCAGGCAGTTCAGAATCCATCATCTGCTCATATGCATGGAATGCTTCCTTCCTCATTGGATAAATAATCTTACTACATGAGTTAGAAGGGGCTATCCTTAACCAATTATAGTAGTAAGTCTTAGGATCTTTAGCTTCAGGCCTTAGAAATAGGGGAGTATCTGATTCCAAATCCCTATACACCCTAGCTTGAGTGTTCCAACTTATTTCATTTTGTACCTAGGACATGAGGGCTCTGAGTTGAATATCTTCAACATAAAGAAAGGGATTCCAAACTCGGTCATTAGGGACTGCTAGGTTATGGAGATAAACTTTACATAATAGATTTTGAATGGTTGCAGGAGAGTTATGGAATGCTTGAGAAAACTGGGTAAGCTCTTGTAGTGAGGAAGACCTACCCTACATAATACAAGTCATTTGATAGTTTAACAACCATTCCTTTAGAAATAGAGCATAGACAGGTGATGGAGATCTACAACCCATCAAGTCAAGAATTAAAGATGTAATTTTGTCAAGTTTCTCACTTAATTATTCTATCTTTTCCTCCTGAACAAGTGTTTCCTGATAATGAAGGTCCACTACCCTATTTAATTATTTACGTTGTTGTTTCCACTGCTCTCTCTTAGAATTTAATTTCTTAGACAATTGGAAGATAAAAGACAACAAAGAATTTGAACTAGATTGACCTGTTACTGTACTAGGGCTAGAATTGTTTGCTGCTGTAGGAACAGATGACTTACCATTATTAGTATTCATCCTCTTTAATGGATCTATCCAGATGATCATAGCCCTTTTAGTGTTAGAACATTGTTGAGCCACTGAAGCTAATGTATCTAATCCTTCATTTAAAATTTGCTCCACAACCTTATTAACTAGGTCTATGTCAATATCTGGATTTTCTTCATAAGGATCCCTTTCTACTACAGGAGACTCTGCTATAGGGGAGAATGCTATTTCATCTACTTCCTTGATGTAACTATCAGAATCATCACTTCCTAAATCATCTTCCTAAAATTTCCCAGAAGCTGGTCTTCTCCTTTGAAACACATAATCCTGCTCTTCTAAACTGGAATCATCTCCAATGATGATGACTTCTGCATTAGCTGGCTCATCAAGAAACTATTTTGTTTTATCATTAGGACATTCCTCAAATGTATCTTGTTCCATAATTTCAGTCCATTGTCCTTCTTTCCAAGAAGTCTCAGGCTATAATTCAGCTTCTTGCTGAATGTTTTCATCCTCTTCTTCCTTCTACCCAGAATCTTGTGTTACATTTGGCTCATTAACTGGAATCTCCTCAGTTGTTTTTGACCTATTCCTAGCACTTCTCCTTAATGAAGTTTCCTCCTTCTTTGCTAGAGCTTTTCTCTTTCTAGTTGTGCTCGTGGCTACAGGAGATGCCTTAGCCCACTGACTAGTACTAGGGTTAATTTTCTTTTTCCCTTCCATTAGGGAAACCGTTTCCACTGCAGGAGTAACCTCAACCTTTTCTGTAGGAGTTTCCAATTCCTCTTCATGAGTTGTTCTTGAAGTAGAAGAATTAGTGGAACTAGGGGAATTAGGGGTCCTAAACCTAGATTTATTATTAAAAGAAGAACATTGTCCTATTTCAATAAAAAATTTCTGAACCCCTTTAACAGTTTTAACCCTTTGTCCAACTCTACGCCCAATTGGTTCAGGGGTAGGTTCCTTAAACTCATGTAGTAGAAATTCCTCCCAGGAAATATTTGACTAGTCTCTTAAGGCTTTTTCCACTACCATCTTGATCAGACAGTGGTGAGAGATAGAATTTTGCTTACCCTCTTGGACTAGAACATCTTGTTTTGACAAAATTCCAAACATAAAACTAGGGACATTGATAGGCCAGTTATCATGCCTCAAGAAACTTAAGAATTTAAAGTGTACATCATGCAAAAATGAATGTCTCCCTTCATAGGTGAAATACCTAATGATATAAACCACACATTGTTTAAACGGCCCAGGGAGAGATAACCAAAATGTACCTTTTTTTTTATTCACTTCAAGTGGCAAGTCTGTATGAAGAGTGAATTGAGCTCTAGAAGTAGTTGGGTCAAAGTTCTCTGCAAATTCCTCACCCTCAAGCGGTAATCCCATGACCTTTGCTAAAACCCACTGCAAAAATGGCACCTTCAATCCTTTAATTGTAGCCACTCCTTTCAAGGAGCTAAGAAACTAAAGTGCAACCTCATCATCCCAGCTAGTCAATTTTTGGATATAATCCATCCAACCCCTTGCTTGGAAATATGGCCTACAAGTCTGATCTTCAAGAAAAACACCATGGACAGTAGGCTCTCTTTTGATGAGGTCACCACCCATTGTCTTGTTTGTGAGATACCCAGATAGAGTTGTAGGAAATAAAACAGACAACCAAAATTTCAAACAAGAAAGCTTGAAAAGGTAGATTGCAGGATGATTCAAATTTAGAAATTTCTAGCAAAGCAGCTTGAGAAATGAGCTTATGAGTAATATAAATGCAAAGTACCATGTTATCATTTCATAATTACTCATTAGTACACTCCGCAGAACTCGTACTCAAAATAACTTGCCACCTTAGTTTTATACGTGCAAAAGATAACATGCACCTCAATGATTTTCAAAAATGTCTAATCATGGTAGAAAAATACAAGTATGAAAGGAGAAAAGAATAAATATAAAGATTGCATGAACATAATGACAAAAAAAAACTAATAAACTTCCCCCCCCTAGCTTAAGATTTGGCAAGTGGGCCCTCACTTGTAGTAATGACAAGGCATACACTAAAATAAAATAGAAAACAAATTAAAGTGGCATAACTTGACTTGTGTGTTAACCTGAAGTACTGGTGAGGTGGCAGTTGTTAATAATCCAAGAATGAAAGAAAAAGATGAGGTGGATGGGTGGTAGACTTAGAAATGAAGTGAAAATTTATTATGGAGAAGGGACTTTCTTGAAGAAAGTGTTTATTATGAATGTGAAAAGACCATTTTAGAGTGAGGAAGGTAAATGAGCATAAAGCTCATTACAAGTGGCTGCAGGAAGGGTTTCACCAACGACGGAAGAGAATTGCTGCAGGAACTCAGCCTTGCTCTGGGGTTTGTGATACAACTTCAATCTGTGACCATTAACTAGTAATTTGAAACATACCAGATCAACTATGGAGAGTTGAACCATGCCATTTGGAAAGACTGCAATTATCTCATATGGGCCAAGCCATCTAGTTTTGAATTTCCCTAGATTATGCTGGTACCAAGAGTCATAGAGGAGCACCCAGTTGCCAATTGAGAACATTTTATCCTTGACAAACTTGTCATACCATTGCTTGTGTTGAGTTTGGATCAATTCTGTCTTATGTAGGGCAAATTTCCTCCACTCATCAAGACCATTCAAACTTAGGATCCTGTCTTGTTGTGTGGCAATGAGATCCATCCCAAGATCAAGAGCTGTCCTAAGTGTCTTATGTTTGAATTCAATAGGCACGACTGTAGAGCGACCATAGAGAAGCTCAAATGGTGTGAAACTAGTGGTAGACTTCCATGTAGTTCGACATGCCCAAAGTTCTTTAGGAAGTCAGATAGCCCAATCTTTCTTATGAATGCCAACTATTTTAGTGAGAATAGCTTCCAACTCCCGATTGGTAACTTCCACCTGCCCATTAGCTTGGGGGTGATAGGGTGAAGATTTACCATGCCTAATGTTATATTCCTACATCAGAGTAGCAATCAAATTGGAAGTAAATTGAGGACCTTGATCAGATTGAATCTCCCTTGGTACTCCAAAACTAGTGAAGATGAATTCATAAAGGAACTTGGCAACATTGTTATCCCTAGGGTGCTTCATAGGCTTAGCCTCAGCCCATTTTGTAACATAGTCAGTGCAAACAAGGATATAAGATTTACCTTGGGAAGAGGGCTCAATAGGACCAACAAAGTCAATCCTCCATTTGTCAAAGGGTGCAACAAATACCTGTGGTTACAGGGGCATTTCATCAGTCTTTGTAGGGTGGCCCATGCGTTGGCATTTATCACACTTTTTGGTGTACTGAGCAGCATCCTTGCAGAGACTAGGCCAATAATAACCTGTAGTCAAAATCTTCACTGCTGTTCTTTTAGTAGCAAAATGTCCACCACAAGGTTCATCATGACATGCCTTGAGGATATCATAGGTTTCATCCTCTCGAATGCATCTTCTAGTAACTTGGTCAAGACCAGTATAAAACATGAATCCAGAAATCTAGGAATAATTAAAGCTCTTTTCAATTAACAACCTTCTTTCTTTAGCAGATAAATGAGTTGGTGTCTTACTAGTTGTGAGATAATTGGCAATATCAACATACCAAGGATTGTGTACAGTCAGCAAGAAAAGATGCTCATTGGGAAAACTATCATCAATGGCTGTAGGATCATCAGGGACATGCAACCGAGAAAGAAAATCAGCAACCACATTGGTTTTTCCAAGTTTATCAATGATGGTAATGTTAAACTCTTGCATAAGAAGCAACCAGTGAGCCAATCTACTAGAGATTGTACGCTTGTTCATGAGATATTTAATAGCATAATGGTTGGTATGCACATAGATCTCATATCTAGTAATGTAGTGTCTGAATTTATTCAGGGCATAAATGACTGCAAGAAGTTCTTTTTCAGTAACAGTATAGTTAAAATCAACGCCTTGTAAATTCTTACTGATAAAGTAAATTGCATGTTCAACAGAGTCCACCTTCTGGCCAAGCATAGCTCTAATAGCATAGTCTGAGGCATCAATATGGATGTGAAAGGGTAAGCCCCAATTGGGTCCTCGCAACATTGGTGCGGTAGTGAGAACTTCTTTAAACTGCATGAAAGACTTTGTACACTCAGACTCCCAAGCAAATTCAACATCTTTCTTGAGCAAGTTATACAGTGGTGCTGCGAGATGACTGGAATCTTTTATAAACCTTCTATAATACTCGGCATGAACAAGAAAACTATGCACATCTTTTTGTTTTGCTGGAATAGGTAATGTGCTAATTACTTCAATCTTGGTAGGGTCCACTTGAATACCTTTTGAAGAAATGAAATGTCCTAAGACAACCCCCTCTTCCATCATCATGAAGCACTTTTCACTATTAAGAGAAAGGTTATAATCACAACATCTTTGAAGAATTTTCTCCAAATTTTCCTTGGCCTCATCAAAATTATGCCCATATGTGGTAAAGTCATCCATGTAAATCTCCATGCAATCAGCAAAGATATCTAAGAATATACTAATTACAGCTCACTGGAAGGTAGCAGGGGCATTACACAACCCAAAAGGTAGCACACAATAGGAAAATTTATCCAATGGGTAGGTGAATGTTGTCTTCTTTTGATCCTCAGGGGCAATTTGTATCTGATTATAACCACTGAATTCATCCAGAAAAGAGAAGTATGTCTTCCCTGCCAAGTTATCAAGGACTTGATCTATGAATGGCAATGGGAAGTGGTCTTTCTTAGTGGCTATGTTAAGCTCTCTATAATCAACAAAAAATCTCCATTTTCCTCCTTTTTTAGGCACTATAACAAGAGGGGAGACCTACTGACTATCAAAAATGGGATAAATAAATCCAACATTTAGTAACTTTTGCAACTCATTCTTTACTATATCCCTTAGAACTGGGTTTACCCTTCACTAAGGTTGTCGAATAGGTCTGAAATTAGGGCTGATATAAATTTTGTGAGTGTAGAGCTTAGGGTCTAAACCTTTCATGTCAGTATAATCCAAAGCAAAGGCTGATTGATGTTTTTTTAGAAGCTGCAGGACATCTGTCTACTGAGAGAGTTAAGGCACTATTTACATTTAACTCCCGCCCTAAGATAACCTCTAGGTTAGTGACCTTTTCTGCCATGGACAACTGAGCAATTGGGAAAGACTCCATTTCATGAGGTAGTAATGTATGAAGAAATTTGGAAGTTTCTGAATACTGCAAGGCATCAATAGGTGGTAACAAGGTGTCAAGGACATAGTCTTCCTAGGAACACACTTTGGGTTGCACCCCATACTCATTCAAAATGATGGAGGAAATTATTTCATCGTCCTCCCGAGAGGCTACAAAAGGTTCCCTGGATATCATCATTAACTGATGAATGGAGTTAACCTCAGGTTCAGTATCATCCAAATCTAACCAGATTATCTGGTCATCTTGCAATAGAGGCTAAGCTGGGGAATACAAAGTCAGATTTTTAGTGTTGACTCCATTAGATATAGTCATTTTCCTTGACCAACAAGCTATATAGGAATCTACAATGGCTAACCAAGGCCTGCCTAAAATTATTGGATATCCTCCCATGTTAGCCTTTAGAGAAAGGACAACAAAGTCAACCGGATATTCCCAAGAATTTAAGGTGACTATTACATCCTCTACCATCCCATCAGGTGTAATGGTGGAACTATCAACAAGCTGAAGGATGGTTGCGGTTTCCCTAAGACCGATGATATGTAACTAAGACATTAATTCCTTGGTCATGACATTTATGGATGCACCTAAGTCAACTAGAGCATTTTGGACTTGCATCCCTTGAATAGTGATTGTAACCACAGGGCTACCAGGATCAAAATACTTGGGAACTATCAATTGTTCCAACATTAGATCAGACAACTAGCCTAGGACATGGATGGTTTTACGATCCTTTTTCTTCCTCCTAGGCTGCTTGATACAAGCTTCCTTGATGGCTTTAGTATAGGCAGACACTTCCTTTATGGCATCTAGCAGGGGAATCTTTACTGTCATTTTCTTTAGTTGGGCAAGTAAATCCAACACTGCTTGATTTTTTATTGGCTTCACTTGTTCCTACAACCTATGAGAAAATGGGGATGCCTATACTATAGGAGTAGTAGGAATAGAAGGTTGAATTGGTACTTTAGTTGGGTCTGCCGACACATCCTCAACTTTAGTAATAATAGGATGTTGAGGAAGAGGAAGAGTTGTGCCTAATCTTAAATGGATGTTATTCAAGGAAATTGCATAGTTCTGCTACTACATTGTTGGTTTAGCATTGTTGGGATTTGGAGTAGGCTGAGAAAGCAATTGAGTCTATTTAGGGGAGGTAGTATTGGCTATAGGAGGAGGCATCAAAGCTGGCTGCTGAGGTGGTGGCATCAAAGCTAGCTGATTGGATTGGTTCATCCAATTGTGTAGTTGTTTCCACCCCTATTGGGGTTGCTACCAAGATTGCTGAGGTTGTGACCAACTCTATTGAGATTGTTGCCATCCTGGCTGATGCTGCTGCTAACCTTGCTGAGGTTGTTGCCAATTATGTTGATGCATCTGCCAGCCTTGCTGAGGTTGTTTCCAACCTTGCTGAGGCTGCTGCCAACTATTATACCCACTGTAGACACGAAAAAATTGGCAAAGGCTTAAATCAATCAAAAAGTGCATCAAATCATCAAAATAATATGAAAAATCAATAAATGGAACAAAGACAATTCAAATCAAAGGAAAATTTAATTAAATGATTAAATGATTAAATAAAGCTTGAAAAAGGGAAAAACACTACGAAATTGATTAAATTCAATTAATGACATAGTTGTTGAAAGCAAAAATTAAAATGAACATCTTACCCTTCAGGGCTAAATTTAATTACTTTAATTAATTAATAAATCATAATTTCCTACAACAAAGCAAAAAGGAGACAAAATGGACACAAATCACTCACTTTTGTTGAAATGGTCCAGCCTTTTGAAACCATTTAAATGTTTGTCCCCCAATTTAGGGACAAAGCAAAGCCAATTGACCTTACCCAAGCATAACCATGGTTATCTCACTCTACCCCCTACCCTTGGGAAAATCTTATAAATAGAAGGCATTTTGAGGCATTATTCATCCACTCCATATCTTTGAATTGTAGCAAAGCTCTTGCAATTTGCATCCACATCACTCACTTAGAAATTTTCATTGATAATTAGCTTCAATTGTTGATCATTTTGTGAATTTGATAATTAGATCTAGTTTGCATATCATTCTTAGTTCAATTCTCATAATTAGAGTGTCACTAGTGAGGATTTACAGCTGAGAGCCTCATTTACCACTTCAATTTAGAGAACCATGAGATATTTAGATTAATTTGTGCATTATTTAGATTAGTTGCTTTGAATAGTGTAAATTCTCTTTAAATCTTGTTATTTCATGAAGGTGTAAATCACTCACACACAAATGGCACCCATCGTGGGGCCCTAGGCCTCAAATTCATCATAATTTCCATGTTATTTGCAAAATTTAGGCTAGAATTACATGAATTTGCTCACTGTTTGCAGGTTACAGAAAAGAAATCATGTCTGCCGGTAAAGAAGTCACGCCTAAAGAAAAGAGATGTTGCACGTAGAAATTCAAATATCACCTGAAGTCTGAACGATTATGCTTTTCAGCCTACAGAATCACGCTTCTGGTGAAAGAAATCACACCTGCAGAAATTAAACTCTCGCGTCACGGACAAGCAGTTGATGCCTTTGGTGATTTAAATGTTTCTTGAATAGAATTAAAAGCCGTGGCCGAGGAATCATTTTACACCTGGTGAAAAGGGAGTATACTGCCTTATTCATTTAATTTCTCACTTTGTTGATTTGAAATGTCACCTTCGATTAATAAAATGTCACTTTTCTAGTATTAATTTGTCGCTTGTAATAAAGAGTTCATGCGTTGTTATAATTTGATATTGCACTTGATTATTTTAATCTCGCTTGAGCCCCTTATGGTGACGCTCATGATTAAAGTAATTACATCTTTATTAAATTAGATCTCGCGTTCAGCATAGACAATGTCACCTGATTGAGCATTTATATTTTATCAGAGTAATTACTGTTGTCGCGTCTAGTAAAGATTTCACACTTTGCTAAAATTTGATATCGCACTTGCCTATTTTAATCTCACTTGAGCCCCTTTTGGTGACACTCGTGGTTAAAGTAGTCACGTCTTTGTTAAATTTTATCTCGCCTGTAGTCTGGATAATGTCGCGTGGCTGTATGTTCTCTATTTTATCAAAATTGTTAAAATGATGACTGTATTCTAACTTCACGGTCATTTTTTTGTCTCAAGAGCATGGTCTGTCATAAGAAAGTGCAAAAACCAGAGAGAAGGCATAACTTAGAGGAGAAATTGATCTCTAAGAGGATAAGGAAAGAAAACTAGGTACACTCTACTTTTGTTCTCAACAATGATTTAGAGAAGGAAGTAGAATTATATGCTAAGTACACTGCTGTTGTAGATGCTTACAAACAAAAATACGTATCATTAAATTGGGAGTTTAGTCCTTAAGTTTGTAAGAATTTTGAAAGTATTTTGGTAAAAAGAATCAAAAGCATAATCAATTATATCATTTTAAGCTTTGATTTTGGTTTCCCCTCACTTTGTTTGTATTGTGCTGACTAACTTGTTGGTGGAGGGAACGTTTTTGCTAAGGTAAGGGAAGGATTTGGAGAGAAAACAAGAAAATCTACTACTTAAAAATACACCTAGCCTTTGCTAGCATCGTTTGAGGTTTTTCTCTCATCAAGCTTGCAAACTTCCCTTAAATTGTGGCATTTTCAAAGTTCAAAACATAGTTTAATCATAAAAGGAAAAAAAATAAACACTTCAATTCTAAGAACCCCTTTGTCACAGGGTTGAAAAAGAACCAAATTGATTGTGAGTGTTTGGGATAAGGGAAAAGTAATAGGGATATGCTCTTCACTCTTTGAGTGAATCAAATTCCCAAACTTGCTCTACCAAATCCACTTTTCATGCTTTCAAATGAACATGTTTAAAACTTAGTGGGCTCGCCTCTCGAGATTGTCTTAAAAGGGCCGGTGAGAGGGACAGCCCAAAGTGGGATACACTTGCTTTTTCCATGAGAATCCAACCTACTATAAAATGAAATGTGTGTATCCTTAATGGGGTACACGACAAAAAGGATTTTAGCTCTTTCGAACTTCCTCTAGTAGTCCTAATGGATTGCACAAAATCATGCTTTGGTGCGTGTTGGAAGCCCCTTAACATACTTGGGGGATGAAAAGATAAGATCTATTTTGAACGGAAAACTTACTACATAACAGTAAAATAGCAAAACTACCTATTAGAGCCATGTTTACGAACCAATTATGTGCTAGGTAGATTGTGTGGAAGCTATTCTTGTGTTTAACCTGTGAAAACGTTCAAAAATACACACATTAGAGCATTCTAGGGATATGGTACCCAATTGATGTGTGTGTTGAGATTTTTTTTCTATTTTCAAACAAGATATTCCAAAGTTATTGATCAAAACATCATTAAAATTTTAAACCATTTAAAATTGATCAAAAACTTTTACCTTATTCCAAAAATCAGCTTATCAAGGGAAGAAGTCAACATACCCTTAAAGTTTGTTCATGCCTGTTATTACAAGGTCACTCTCTATAAGGAAAGAATTAAAAATAGATGGGACCTACAATGAAGAAGAGCTCCCATTTCTGAAGAACACTTTCATTACTTCACGAGTGATTGAAAAACCCGCTAAGGCAAAGGAAATTAACAAGATGTTTAGTGGTACCCTAGGAAATACCGATCCCAACAACCAAGGGAACAACATGAATGGGGGTATGGATCCTAACAACAATCAAGGGAACAACATGAATGGGGGTATGGATCCTAACAACAATCAAGGAAATTCTAATAATGGAGGAAGAGATCCTAATTCTCAAGAGGCAAATTCACAAGGCAACAACTTATTTCCTCCTCATAATACAAACTTACCCCCAACTGTGGAAGAAGCCATGGTTGAAAGAGCGTTTGAGGCAAGACAATGCCCTTATTTCATAGAACTAATGAAAAAGACCATGCTTATGGATAAAGAAAAACACTTCATGGACTTAATACAAACGGGGGTAAAGCTACCTAAAGATTTTGACATAGAACAATTAAAGCCCAAGGAAATAGAAGACCCTATGGAAGCAATAAGGGAACAATTCAAGGCATTAAAAATGGAAATCGATAGTTTGAAACAAAATGGGGCTCCTAAGCCTTTCTCTATTGAAACATTATGTCCTTTTCCATTCGATAAGAGTTTGGTCATGGTGCCTTTTCCCATTAATGTAACATTTCCTAAATATGAGAGGTATGAAGGAACATCTAACCCACATGATCATCTTCGGGGGTTTTGTGCATTGAGTCTTGAATTCATGCATGACTCAACCTATTTAATGAGACTATTCCCAAGAAGCTTGGGAGGAACGACCATGGATTGGTTTTCAAAACTACCATCCGGCATAAAATCCTTTGAAGAGTTAGCTTCTAAATTCGTGACTCATTACTCTTATAACATCAAACATGAGGTCACAATGATAATGTTATGTAACATGAAGTAACAAGATGGAGAAACTTTCCTCACATTCTTGCAAAGATGGAGGACTGCATTTGCTAGATATCTAAGAAGTGTACTGGAGAAAGAAAAAATGGATATCTTTATTAACAGTTTAAGAAGAGAACTGAATTATACGCTAAGGATGCAATGTCCTAAAACCTTCCAAGATTTGATTGATAATGGAATTACAATGGAAGAAGTGTTGATTAAGAGTGGAGAGTTGAAATTGTACAAGGAAAATAAGAATAACTCTAACTCCAACAACAACAATACCAACAATAACAACAATCAAAATAAAGGTTGGTACAACAACAATAACCATTATGCTGCAAAGAATAACAACAAAGGTATTGTTAATGATGGTGTAGTGGAATCCAAAAACTTGAAGGTGATTCCATTTTCCCTTACAAAGACACCAAATCAAGTGAATAATACTAATCAAGCATATAATGCACCTTCCAACAACAACAACAACAATGCCAACAAGAATAATCAAGGAAACAAGGATCAAAACAGCAAGTATGATAAGTATTTGAAGCCCACTCCTGCAAGACACTTTACACCCTTGGGAGAATCACTTGAAACTACATTAAAGGCTCTCATGGCTAACAATGTTATTACATTACCTTCTATTAAGCCTTATGAAATAGAACACAAGCCGGGTTGGTGGGATGCTAAGCATCATTGTGAATATCATAGGATCCGGGGGCACAATACAAATGAATGTCTACAATTAAAGAATGTGGTGCAAGACTTGATAGATAATAACATAATCACTGTTGATGGACCCCAAAATAATGAAGATCATACGGCCTTCAAAAAACCTTTTTACAAACATGATAAAGGTGAGTCATCAAATGGCAAGAAACAAAGTGCTAATAATCTCAACTTTGCACCATCATATGATCATATTGTTAATGCTATCATCATTAATGAACAGCCTCAAAAGGAAGAAACAAATGTCATTACAAGAGGGCAGAATTCTAGAATGACTTTACAAGGGATAGTCCCTCAAGACACCAATATCCCACAATCCAACATTGTGGTCAAACAACCTCCTACAGCAGCAAGGCCTTATAGTTTGGTGGAACAATTGCAACGTACTCCAGCACAAATCTCAATCTTAGAGTTATTGAAGTTGTCACCGAATCATAAAGAGATTTTAGAAAAAGCTTTGGAAGAGACACATGTTTCTACTACCTTAGGGGAAGAAAAGTTTCAAAATATGGTAGGACATCTTGTGGCTCCTCATTGTCTTTCATTTTCTGATCAAGACGACATGTCTATAACTCATCCTCAAAATTTTCCATTACATATAGAGGTTTTGATCGAAAGGCATAGAGTCAAAAGAGCCCTTATTGATGGAGGGGCTGGCCTTAACATATGCACATTGAGTCTTGTAAAATCCTTAGGTCTATCTGAGTCTTGCATTGACCCTACAAAGAAAATCACCATAAAAGCTTATGACGAAGCTGAAAGAGCTTCTAAAGGCATGATTGTGTTTCCCATCCAAGTGGGACCAGTCAAGAAGGAAACCAAGTGTCAAGTGTTGGACATGAAATTAACCTATAACATCTTATTGGGAAGACCATGGATTCATGAGATGCAAGCTGTCCCATCCACATATCACCAATGCATCAAGTTCCCATACATGGGTGAAGAACTCATAGTTGGAGGAGACTCAAATCCATTTCAATATTGTAATGCACTCAAACCCTTGCATGAATTATACATTCCACATAATCATGAAGGAATTGTTCCAAGAATCACCAATGAAGATGCACAAAATCCTCTTCAAGCTAGCTCAACTACATCAACTAAGGGAAAGGAAAAAGTGAGCTACGAGGGTCCAAATGTGATGGAAAGTCCATATGTGGCACCTAAATTGGAGACAGTGATCTACAAACCTACTAAAGAGGAAAAAGAACAAGCTAAAGTAGATCATTACCAATACATGAGTGAGATGATGAACAAATTTGACAAACAATGCAAGATTAGTTCAAAAGGGGTAGGAGAATATTCAGTTTCTCTATTTGACATGCCCATGTCTCCCAAGTCACATGGTAAACCATCAAAAGAACATCTTCCACATAATTATAATTCTTATTTTGTGAGGAAAGATAGTAAAGCAACATGGGATAAGGAAGAAGATGATGTCCTTCAATGGCTTTATCATGATGAGGATGGTACCTTAGACACTCCCATGGAAAGAATTCAGCATGTCAATATACAAGTCGAACAATATGGGAAAGGATTTGATATTATGCAAAAGATGGGATACAAAGGAAGAGGACCCCTAGGCCAAAGAAATAGAGGATTATTAGAACCTATTGAACCTATTTGGAGGGCAAGTCATGAAAAATCTGGAGTAGGTTTCCAATACAAAGGAGAAAGTTCAAGTCCAATGCATGATTTTCATCCTCAAATAAATGCATTAGAATCCGAAGGAGATAGTGATGATTCTCGGGATTATGAATGGGATAGTTTATCAGATGAGTCATGTCAAGATAAAGAAGTCATTGCTATACATACTTATGCAAAAATCCCAAAACAAGATTCTCCAATTAATGAAGAACCTCCTATTCAAAGGCCTAATATAGAACAAGCATCTAATAGTGGAGCATGGATAGAAACATTTTGGACACCCTCAGAGGAGGGAAATTCAAACATTAGTTTTAACCCACTTGTGGTTTTTCCCACATTGTTTCCCATAGAGGTCGACAAGGATTCAAGCAAAGGGGACTTTGACCTTGCTTCCATGGATCATCTTGAGGAAGCGCACATCATAGATCTAAATGATACAATGTATGAACCCTCAAATGAAGTCATGTCCATAAATCCTATTGATGATACCTTACCCAATAGCTCCTTAATTGGGATCAAACTGAACCACATGACTTACTTTACTTCCCGAATGACCAAGCAACAAACCAATACCTCAATGCGGTTGAACCCTCTTTCACCAACGAACTCAATACAGACATAATGGAAATAGCAAGGGTCCAATCTCTTAGTCAAAAAAAGAAAAAAATGAAAAAAAATAAAAAAATGAGAAGTTCTATTGGTGAAAACCCAACTGTGGCACCATTAGAACCAAAAACAATGAAAATAAAAGACGTTTCTTTTGGTGAAAACCCAACTGTGGCACCATTAGAAGAGAGATTGGACACTTTGCCTGAACATGAAGAAGAAAGGTCATCTATTCTTATAGAACCAACAGAAAAAGTTAACATTGGTACAGAACTAGAACCAAAGGTCGTACACTTGGCTGCATCACTTACATCTCTTGAAAGAGAGGACTTTATCAAATTCTTCCAAGAACAACAAGTAAATTTTGCATGGTCATATGCCGATATGCCTGGACTGGATCCTGATTTCATAATGCATCATCTGAATGTTAGACCTAGAGTTAAACCTGTGAAGCAAAAATTAAGAAAAATGCACCCACGTGTGGCTCTCCTAGTCAAGGCAGAATTGGAAAAATTGTTAAAGGTGGGGTTCATAAGAACAATAGCATATGATGATTGGATCTCTAACATTGTGCCGGTTACTAAGCATGATAAATCTATCCGTGTGTGTACGGATTTCAGAGATTTAAACCTTGCATGTCCCAAAGATGACTTCCCATTGCCAAGCATTGATACCATAGTGGATCTGACAGTAGGTCACGCAATGTACTCATTAATGGATGGATTTAGTGGCTACAACCAAATAAAGATTGCTCCTGAAGACCAAGAAAAGATAGCATTTACTTGCCCTTGGGGTACTTTTTGTTGGAATGTCATGCCCTTCGGTTTAAAAAATGCTGGAGCTACATATCAAAGGGCCATGACAACTATTTTCCACGACATGATGCACACTTTCTTAGAAGATTATGTGGATGAAATTCTAGCAAAGTCCCACAATAGAGAAGAGCATTTACAAATCCTAAGAAAAATATTCATTCGGTTAGAACAATTCAAAGTTAGATTAAACCCAAAGAAGTGTGCCTTTGGTGTCCAATCCGGCAAGTTATTGGGTTATATAGTGTCAGCAAAAGGCATTGAAGTTGATCCTGAAAAAGTACAAGCCATTCTAGAAATGGAGATTCCAAGAAATATTAGCTAAATGAGGTCACTACAAGGAAAGATTCAATCAATAAGGAGATTTATCTCTCAATTAGCAGAAAAGTGTCACTCCTTCACCAGATTGCTACACAAGGACACTACATTTATGTGGGAGGAAGAATGTGATAAGGCCTTCGCTATTTTGAAGACTTATTTGATAAACCCACCTATTCTTATGTCACTTATCAAGGGTAAAGAACTGTTGTTATACATATCAGCCACAGAAAGGTCTCTAGGCATATTGTTGGCACAAGAAGATGAGCAAGGAAAAGAAAGGGAAATCTACTATCTTAGTAGAACCTTAATAAAATATGAACTCAATTATTCATTCATGGAAAGAGCATGTCTAGCAGTGGTTTTTGCATCTCAAAAACTAAGACATTATATGTTGATGCATAAGATCAAATTAATTGCCAAGATTGATCCTCTCAAATACTTGCTAAGTAAAACTGCCTTAACAGGTAGAATAGCAAAATGGGTCATGATCCTAAGTGAATTCGATATTGAATATGTTGATAGAAGAGAAATTAAAGGACAAGTGATAGCAGATCACTTAGCAGATAACCCAATGGAGTCTACACAAACCATGCAAATTGAATTTCCAGATGCAGAAATTGTCAACATAGAAACAAAGACATGGAAATTATATTTTGATGGATCTTACACACAAGGAGGTTCTGGAGTAGGTATATTATTGGTTACCCCTCAAGGGTACACCATTCCAAAGTCCTATAAACTCTTATTTCCATGCATCAATAACATAGCGGAATATGAGGCATTAGTCATTGGCATCAAAATGGCTTTGGAATGGAATATTGCAGAATTACAAGTGTATGGGGATTCCCAACTCATAATCAATCAGGTTAATAATGAATACAATACCAAAGATATAACATTGATGAAATATAAAACCTTGATTGATGGATGGAAGAAGTACTTTGCTTTGATCACGTTTGAACAGTCTCCAAGAGAAAAGAATAGAGCAGCAGATGCCATGGCTACCTTGGCTTCATTGTTACAAAAACCAGATCAAAATGAGAAGTATGAGTTCTTGGTGGAAGAGTTGGTAAAACCGGCATTCAACCTTCCTGACACCCAAATTGTTGCTCTTTTACATGGACATGACTCTCCTTGGTATGGACCCATCTATACTTACCTTAAAGACCAAGTACTCCCCATAGACCAAACTCGTGCCCAAAAATGTAACTTCATACACCAAGCCACCTGTTACCTAATCCTTTCAGACACATTGTATCGTAAGGGTCTTGATGGGATGTTACTTAGATGTCTAGAGGAAGAAGAGTCTAAGTTAGCTTTACGCGAGGTCCACGAAGGCATTTGCGGGTCACACTCAAGTGGTCTTAATCTAGCTAAGAAAATCCTTCGTTTAGGGTACTTTTGGACAACATTAGAAAAGGATGCTTGTCAATTTGTGAAGACATGCAGCAAATGTCAATATCATGGTAATATGATACATGCACCGGCTCAAGAATTACACCCATTCATTACACCATGGCCTTTTTATCAATGGGGTTTTGACTTGATTGGAATCATACATCCTCCATCTTCAAATGGACACAAGTATATCATCACAGCAACAGAATACTTCACCAAATGGGTGGAAGCAGTTCCATTAACAACAGCAACTGGCAAACAAATTTCAATGTTCATTTTGAACCACATAATTTTCCGCTATGGTATTCCACATGCCATTATCATGGATAATGGGAAACAATTCAAAAATTAGGATATTGATGAACTTTGCATGAAATTTCACATTACACATCATTCATCATCCATTTATTATCCACAAGGCAATGGACAAGCTGAAGCAACGAACAAAAATATCCTCAAAATATTAAAAAGATCAGTTAACAAATCAGGAAGAGATTGGCACGTGCAAATAAATCCCGCACTATGGGCTTATAGAACTAGTATCAGAACACCTACAGGAGCCACCCCATTCTCTTTAGTCTATGGAACCGAAGCAGTTCTACCATTAGAAGTTGAAATTCCATCTCTACGGGTTTCATTAAGAGGATTGATCACTGATGAGGATTATAGGATTGCTAGACTACAACAATTGGAATTGTTAGAGGAACACCAGACTCAAGCTTATGAGAATTTAAGAGTTTATCAAAATAAGATTTCACGCAATTACAACAAACACATCAAACCAATAACTTTTCAAGTAGGAGACTTGGTACTAAGAGAAAATCCCAAAAATCAAGCTGAAAGGGAAAAGAAAGGAAAGTTGGAAGCTAATTGGATAGGCTCATTTGTCATAGTGTCATCCTTTGGAACTGGAACATATAAGTTATCAGATTGTAATGGTGAAGAATTACAAGAACCCATAAATAGCATTCATTTGAAGAGGTTCTACACCTAAAGCAGATGAAAGAGTATAAAGAGTATCAGATGAGAGAGCATCATAATTATTGTACATAGTTGAAAAGGGATCTTGAAAATACCAAAAACATTTGAAAATGGAAAATCCAAAAACATTGGAAAAGAAGAAAGATAAAAAATAGTGGAAAATTGAGCATGAAGAAAGAAAAAACATTTGAAAAACTATCTCTTGGTGAAAACCTAGCAAATAGGCGCCAAGGTGATAAAGAAAAATACAAAAAAAGAAAAAAAAGAAAAATACAAAAAAAGAAAAAAATGAAAAATACAAAAAAAAAAATGAAAAAGAAGAAAAAGTGCCTTGGTGAAAACCTAGCAATAGGTTCCTCGGTAGCAAAAAAAAAAGAGAGCACCCAAAGGTGAAAACTTGGCAACAAGCACTTTTGGTTCCCTTAAGTCATTTCTTTCCTAGTCACATGTGTACATAATGCATCTCATCATCCCATTTGTCTAAACCTTCATTGCATCCGTCATTTGTACATAGTCATAATAACATTTTGTAGCATCATCCTTTGCATTGCCCAAAAGTTGTCCAAACTAATACATCAAACACTTGGGGGCAGCATAAATAGATTGGAAAGTAGGTACCTCAAAAAGGATTCCAATGAGCAACATTCAGTCATAAGCAGAAAGGGATTAACATTTTCAGAAGAGAGATCAGATTTTTGTAAACCTTTGATGGATATCATTGTTTACTAACCAAGAAGTCGACTACCACAACAAAATCCTTGAGCCTAAATTGACTTATTATTCAGGATTAAAAATCAAACATCATTCTATGATCAAAACACTTGGAAATATTATTTGAAGATCAGAAAACAATGCAAAACACCTAGATAGATTCTTTTGAAAAGTTGGTTAAAAATCTATTTACTTACATTAATTCAATTTGTATCAAGTCTTTTTAGCTAATCAATGATGTTTTGACTAGATTGGCAATGATGGAGACATGATATTTTTCTTGACTATGAAGTGAATGTTTGGAGGAAGATTCATTGCCTTATGAGAATTCATCTAACGACATGGTCATCAAAGAACCATCGAGGATTATCTTATAAAACAATGAGTTAACCTTTATTTGTTTATGCAACCGGATACCTTGGATATTTAGATTCTTCATATCTAAATGCCAAAATCCACTTGCAACATAGAATCTGACAAAATCGGTATTCGTACTCTCATGATTGTTTGTAATCAGTGATAGTCGTATCGACGAGACCGATGGGAAAGAAAAAATAGAGGTTACCATATGAGCAATAAAAAGCGATATTCATATCATCATGTCAGTGGGTAGTGGTGATTGTATCAACTTTTCGGTCCCAAGTGCTCAATGATGAAAATATATCCTCAAGGCATTTATTTGCTAAAAGCTAGTGACACTTAGCTGCATTCATAAAAGGTTAAATGCATTCTCATGTTAGATTAATTGCACATGCATTTTTTTTCTCAAGGGCTTCATTTCGCATCAAAAAGGGGGTACGTAACATCATCAACAAGGTCAAATCAGCAAGGACAACATCACCTCAATATCATCTTTTCTACAATAAAAACATGAGATTATACTTTTTGCATTCATTCCATATCATTAATCATTACATAGATATATTATCAAGGAAAAGAAGGAAATAATCATTTACATGTGCATATATACAGATTGCATACATGAGAAATAACATATCAAAACAAAAAAGCTTGCATCCATACATGAAGAAAGAAATGCATCCATCTATCTATATCATACATAAGATACGTTGCATCCATAAACACATCCATCCAAAAACAAATGCATTAGATAAACACATATAGCAGCATCTAAAGGTAATCTCATAAATCATCAAGTAGAAAGCAGGAAAGATCATAAATGTCTTCATATCACATGTCTACTCCAAACTCAACGCATCAAGTATAACAATGATATCATAAATCAACTCTATAATCGCCCATCAACAGGGGCATCAATGTCAAACAAGTATCAAAGTACAACTGAAAAGGTGACATCAAGGTCACAAGAATATGGTACAACATCATGTATCTCAACATCAGTACACAAATGATCAACAAGAGCACTCATAGCTCAACTCTTGTCACCACTAGGAGGAGGTCCTGGAGGAGGCTGTGGAGGAGGCTGCGATGGAGGCTGCTGAGGTGGTTGAGGAGGCGTCTGACCAACCATAGCAACAAGGAGAGGAACCAATGGAGCCAAACCTGACACTAACTGCTGAATCATAGAAGACATCTGTGATACCTCCATCCGTAATGCTCCCACATCTACTCGTAGCTAGGTAGTACTAGAACTCTCCCCAACCTCATAGGTACTCTGAGGATCACCTGTATCTATAGGAGCTTTTCCCCGATCATGGGAAAAAGCTGCTGGCATCTACTGTGCACCTGTATCCTGACCATCCATGGTAGCCTACTGTAATCCTGCTCCCGTATCCTATCCTACAACTAGATCCTACTTAGCAGCCCTCACATGGTCCTGACGATCTATCCTCTGTCTCTGTGCTACTATAGGATGAGAAGGAGGGGGAGGTGGTGCCTGTATCTATATATCTCTCGCTCATCCTCTGAGCCTAATCACCACCCTACCTCATGGTCTACCTCTGCGTCTCCTTCCACCACCGACATCATCACCATCATCATCTCGCCTAGGCACTGGCTCTACAGGGTCTGTAAATCAAGGCATAGGATGCTCCATCAACCAAGCTAGATACTCCTGAGTAACCCTGACATCTCTAATGTGTAATCTCATATCCCAGTCCATATAACCCAGCAGTGATATCTACTTAATAGCATCATCATATGAAGGCATGTGTCCCCAAGTAGCCCTCTCTGCACTAGAACGAGCATACACTGCAGATCCCTAAGGCATAGGCTGAATCTGCCCAAACTGCCGTAGTACTCTACCTGCCAAGAATCTCTCAAGAATAGAGTCGATCCTGCCGATCATCCATCAAGGAGCAAACATATATGGTAACTCCAAGCTATCCTCTCTCCAATCCTCAACCTTGACATATGGTCTCCAATAGACCTCATCCATATCATCAATCTGACATCGCCAATACTCCAAATGACCCAAGTGATGCTGTGTCACCATACCAGTATACTGCCATGCAAAAGGATATCCTAAAGGTCGGTCTCGCTCTGATATAGGATGACTAACTAGTAAGTGCTCCCATATCCAAAGCTGCAAAATATGAATCCCAGTAGATAACGAAGCTGATCTCCTATAAACCACCTCATGAAGATCATGGTAAAGCTGTGCAAGCACACAGGATCCCCAATCGAAGCGTCGAGGCTGATGTAGCAAATCCTCGATAATCCTGCCCCATCCTACTGAAAATCTGTGACCCCGCCGATCAGGTAATAATACACCACCAATGATAGCACCTAATAACGCTGGTAAAATAGGAAATGAGGCAAACTAAGGCCATAAGATGCAATCATCACCTATAGATGGATCTCTGAATACTCATCGACAATACGTCCCATCATAGACTACATCGTAATATGCTATCTCTCCATGAGTCAGGATCCATAGCAATCTATATACATCCTCAGGAGTAATTATCATCTCGCCCTGTGGTAGCCAAAAAGTGTTTGTCTCAGAGTGCCAACGCTCTGCGACAGCGATAATCAAACCTCGGTTCATCTGGAACCGAGGAAGCTCTAATACACATAGTAAACCGTAGCACCTAATCACTCACCTCTCGGTGTTAGTCAACTGCTCCCTAAGCTCCATCACCCAGTGTGGTACAGTCCGGATGTACAGAATAGGGACATCCTCCTATTTAATCAAAACAATGGAATCACATGAGTAACTTACTATCAGGAAATCAAACAATCAATCATAGTCATCAATTTAAATATACCTATCAGACCTATCAATCCTAACTCTAAGCATTGAGGAAGGATGATCCTAGTTTTATGTCTCTAAGCATTTGAGCATAAAATGAATGGACGATTAGATCCATGACCTATCATTCATGATGAAGATTGATTTACCTTATCCTTTGATATTATAGTTACCAATGTCCTAATTCGTTGTTGAAATCAAACAAGGGGAACACCCTAACTGAACATTTGCTTGAATTCATTGATGTGATCGATATCAATCAAGTTGACGCAATCAAGCAATCAGATGTCCGGGAAAAGTCTCAAATAACATAAATTTTTTTTTCACTTACGCGACTTTTCTTTCAGGCATCATTTCTTTTACCAGAGGCAACATCAAATTCTCCATACGCGTGATTTTAATCATCCACGTGACTTAATTTCACGGATGCGGTATAAGATTTTCCGCAAGCGACATTTTATTATCCAAGATTTTCACGCGGTAAACAATTAAAAATGCTTGAACCCTAGGCGATATTAAATTGTCCGCAGGCGATAAAGGATTTTCTAAATGCGTGAACAGACCTAAGGAAGGTGATATCAAATTTACCAAAGGCGACATTTAAAATTTTTAGGCATAATTAAAAGGCACGGAGGTGACATTTCTTTTCACAAACGTAGAATCAAAATTTTAAAATGCATTAAATGAGGTCATAAATGCAACTTTCAAAACATGAGGAAAATTTGAATGACATACCGGAGGACCATCGGTCGCTCTCCGACTGAACCAGCGCGCTCTCTCAAATCAATGCTCGCGATGTGGGACCACCATCGTGTCAAAAGGGCTAAAATCAGAGCTCAAATCTCAAGAGGGAACAGTGCAAATGAATAGTAAAATGAGGGCTTTTACCCTATTTAAGGTCAAATTGGTCCTAATAAACACTTAAAAATGCACTTTGGACCTATTATATGACATTTTTATTAGCCGGGGCATGAATAAAAGTTGATTATTTCTTTCAAACGGTATCAAAAATCAAAACATATTCCAACTACTCACTATGTGTGTGAAAATTGTACCTGATCTGTAGACACAACACTCAGTAAAACATTAGAGGTTAGTGATAATCAAAATCGTGCAAAATTGAAAGCTATCTAACCAAGCGATTTACTGCCTTCTAATAGGTGCGAGATTAATGTTCTCAGATTGTAATCGAGATCAATGACCTAGACGACACCTAAATGAAGGATTTGAATGCAAAAGATGGATATGAAATTGAATGCAATTAATCTATAATTTTTGGATTTTTCTATGCAATAAGAATGATAAAAACTTGATATGAATCTATGCTAATATGAAAATGATATGCTATGCTAATCTAACAATGATATGTAATATGAATGAAAAAATAAGATTGATCTCACAAAGATGTCGATTCGCAAGAGCTTTGATTCTTCAATTCCAATTCTCCAGCATGATTGTGCAAAATATGAGATGATTTGTGAAGAGCTGAGCCTTTAATTTATAGAAATCCAGGGCTTTGGAGGTGCATGGGAAAAAGCTATAAATCACTCAAATAACTCAACTTGATTTTTGAGTTATTTTTAAATAAAAGATAATTAACTCACAAAAACATGCAAAAGCTAAGTTTTAACTCAAAATAGAGTTTAGCTTTAATTGATAATTGATAGTTGTTTGCTTTTATGATTGTGCATGTTTTATTTATGAATTAATTTAATAATAAAGTGATTTATTTCCAACTTAACTGCTTTTAAAAATAAAACAATTGATTTATGGGTTAATCAATTATTTAATCAAAATTTTATTAAAAATTATATTATTAAATAATGACAACTTGCTTTAATTAATTAAATAAGAATTTAATCAATTATTCATATGATATTAGATTTATTGTCAAAATTAAATAATACAATTAATAATAGATATAATTAAATTTAATTACACAATTAAGTGGCAAATATTAAATCTAATTAATTAAATATGAAAATATTCAATTAATCAAACTTTAGGATAAATGTGATTTATTGCCAAATAATTATAAAATTAAAGATAATTAAGATAATTAGGAATATTACTAGGAATATTCTCTGATGCAAAATTTAAGATAATCAATTAGATTTGATGATGTTTAGATGTGCCTTAGATTAGGACTTTGATGTCGATTTCATATGATTTGATGATATAGGAGGTTAATGAACTTATAGCCCATTTTTGGGGTATTACATTTTGCCCCTCTTTGAATTACTGTGTGAAGCGCAGTGGTTCAAAGATAGTCTGTGTTTGATAAAGATATGAAACTGATTCAAAAGATGAACCGATCTCAAGATAGAAACTGATTGAAAGATATTGAGATAGGAGTTGATTGATATTGAATTGATATGGAGATAATAGGTCTTGAATGACCAAAGATAATGTTCACTGTAGAAGCAAATGAACCTATTATTGCGAAAAAGTGTCAAAATGCCTGATTCTGAACCTTAGGATTGATAAGAAGTGAGTGACCCATTCTAGACTCGATTGTCTTAGGAGAACTAGCAGGTATCACATCCGAATCCTTTAGTTGCCGAAGAACCAATGAAATAACACTATGATCTGATGGTTGCAAAAACTGATACAGATTACAAGATTAAGAGAATACCAGATTGATATGGATCGATGAATCTGATATGCCCCAAGTGATGATAGATTTGCCCTGAGCGATGAGGACTTTTGATGAATCAGTAACTAGACTTGATTGTTTGTCTTGATCACTGATGAAAGATATTGATAGACTTGATCGATAGAATTTGATTTACAGACTTTGAATGATGTGCAATACCATGCCCCCTTTGGAATTAAAATTGAAATCTAACAAGAAAAGTCAGCGTTGATAGTTTAGAAGCATGTTAATTGATCTGAGAAGTGGTTATTTACATCCGAGAATGCATTCTGCATCATTGGAAGGTCCCAAAAGACCAAGTTTGACTAGGTTTGACCATGAGTTGACCATGGTTGACCAAGTTGAAATTTTGATAGTTTGATGTAAGATAATCAGTTAAGTTGAATACTAGATTTCTGTGATGATTGAAGGTCGAATATGCAAGTAGTTAATAATATGAATGATCTCAGATTTGAATTTTGATCCCGAAAAAGGATTCTACTTGCTATTTCATTGGAGGAACCTTCGTGTGAGATTCAGCTCTTGTTAGACTTGAAGATGCGATTTGAAGAATCATTTAAGCATTGAAGTTCGTTAAATCATTGTGAGATCATGTAAACATGCAAAATGCAATGAGACATGCAAAATGAAATGCAACCTAAGACCTAGGACCTAGTCACTGATCATGTGTCAATTTGTTATCATCATTGAACTTTTAGGTAACCGGATAAATCAATACAATGCCTACTAGCCATGAACCCATAGACATATGAATATTGATTTGTATGTGCAAGAATCAATACAACACCCACTGGTTATACAACCATGGAATATGAATATTGATTTATTTTCGAAATGTTGGATTAGATATAAGTACCAAGGCACAAACGCCAGGATGACCTGAATATCATGTCCATTTTGATATAACAATTTGTACAAGCATCAAAACATAAACGTTGTGATGACCTGAGTACACCTTGCATTAAAAACACATCAAACAGCTAAGAGATCATTCTAAATCCAATGTGAATTACCCGTAGTGACCCTTTATCGTTCACATCCTTAGGCAAGATTGCATTCCACAGTAGGAGAAAGAACTTACTCAAAAAGACAATAGTTAGATCAAACTTCCTTGAATTTTTTGGGTATCAATGGTCGAGGTATGCATGGCCATCCAATTCGAGATAGAGGCTCTTACAGTCGGACACCATTTCAATCCAGAATTTCCAAAGCTGTTAGATTTTCACATACAAGCAGAAGACAAAGAAAAGATTATGCCCCTAGTCATCACTCTCTAAATCCTATAAAAGACATCATCGAAGAGCTCGAAGGGACACAATATGCAAAAATCTCAATGCGAATCAGTAAGCCTACAAGGAGATAAAAGCATGAAAAGCACAGATTGTTTTCAGTTGAGTTTTGATGTTTGATTGTTGTAGATGCAAAATCCTTTCTAGAGATGAGACAGACAGACAGACTCAACTAGAAGCTTCAAAGGACTCTGGCTAGATAGGAAATGTCTAAGATACATGGGAGACCATAGGATATGACATTGATTGCCCCCAAATTTGAACATTGATAGGATACAGACGCTTGACCTGATTGGTGTACAGACTGACTTATTGAAAACTGGAAATGCAGGAACAAACCGGGAGATATGTACAAACTAAAGCAAGACTGAAAGCTAGGAAAGACTAAGATTGTGCTGATAGATGGAGCATTTGGAACAAGTGGTGCCTGTTTGCCAGGTTTTCACCATCTTGGTAGAGATTCTATTTTTGCTACCGAGGTGCCTGTTTCCAGGTTTTCACCAAGGCACTTTTTTTTTTCTTTTTTCATTTTTTTGTATTTTTCATTTTTTCAATTTTTCTGTACTTTTGATTTTTTTAAATTTTTTTGTACTTTTGATATTTTTTGATTTTTTTGTAAATCATTAAGGTGCCTATTGCTAGGTTTTCACCAAGATGTTCATTTTTTCAGGACTTTTTCCGATTTTTAAGATTTTTTTCAGGACATTTACCAAGCACTGAATGCCTTAGGCATAGAATTTCTTCAGATGGAGAACGTTGATTGGTTCTCGGATCTGTTCTCCTTTAGTCGTTGAGAGTTGATAAGCACTAGAGCTAAAAGTAGCAGTGATTACAAAGGGACCCAGCCAATTAGGTTTGAACTTCCCCTTGCGTTCTCGATGTGATTGATTTTTAGGATTTTCTCTCAACACTAGATCGCCAACCTGAAATTCTCTATGTCTGACTTTCTTGTTGTAGCCTCTAGACATTCTTTTCTGATACACTCTGAGATGATCATATGCTGCTTGCCTGCGTTCATCTAGTAGTTCCAGTTCTTGTAACCTAGACACTCTGTAGTCATCATCAGTTACAAGTCCATGCATTCTGATTCTGAGTGATGGGATTTCAACCTTAATAGGTAGTACTGCTTTAGACCCATAAACTAAAGCGAAAGGTGTAGCCCCAATAGGTGTTCTGATACTTGTTTTGTAGGCCCATTCTGATACTTATTCTGATACTAGTTCTGATACTAATTCTGATACTGATTCTGATAATTGTTCTGATACTAGTTCTGATGCTTGTTCTGATACTGATTCTGATAATTGTTCTGATATTAGTTCTGATATTTGGTATACTTGATAGCATTTTTTTTCCATTTGCAAACTCCCAAGCAAGATCATATCGTGCAGTCCCAATGTCTAGCAAGGTGGAGAACAAGAGGGATTGGCAAGCTGGTGGAAGAGATGGAAGACAAGAGAATGAAGGAGAATGAAGGGAAGAAATCCTCAAGGGAAAACTTCTCAAGAATACTCAAGCTAGGGAAAAATTGTCATGTAAAGCATATTTGGATAAGTAGGGAAAGGCTAGTATAGGATAAGTCACAAAAGCGTAATGCAAGAGCAGAAAATGATGTAGTCCAAAGGAGTAGACATGTCAAGAGGCTTCATAGCATCATGTTTTACTCTTTCTTTCTTTTTTTATTAGATCAAGACCAAAGGGGAAAAGGATAGCGATAGGTGAAAATGAATGGAGGAAGATGGATATGAAGGCTAAACATGGAAGGAATGAAAGCAAGATCACCGTAAGATAGCTCACAAAATAGCCAAATATTCGTGTATAGATCAACATTGTCAAGATCAAAGAGAGAAGATGGAATGGATGAAATATGTAGAAGAACTACGCATGATGCCTAATTGCCAAGTTTTCATCATGGTACTTATCCAAGGTGCCACAAGGGAGTGGTTTTCACCTTAGGAAAAAAAATTTTCTCTTTACTTTTGCTACCAAGGCGCCTGTTTCCAGGTTTTCACCAGGGCACATTTTTCATTTTTTTTTTTTTTTAAATTTCTTTTTTGGAAGAAGGCAAGCTTTTTAGATAATGCTCCTTGAAAGGATAAACCATGATATGCCAAGGATTCAAAATGACACGCTCAAAGATGCTAATAGGGAAAGGGAGATGAAAGAGAAAAATGGAGGATAAGATTTTATGTAAAGCGAGTGAGGTTGGAAGATAGGAGGAATAGGCAAGTGAGGAAAAATGATAGGAGGTAGAAGGATAATGAATGAAAGGATTGTGAAAGGGTAGATGGAAAGGAAGGCAAGATCAATGTAAACACACACCCTGAAGGGTGGTGAGAGGGTGGAGGAAACATGAATGAAGGAATACGTGAAGGAATATGGCGAATGGATAGTAGAGGTTGAGGTTTGGGCGCATGAAATGGAATAATATTTTTGGAAGGAGATGTAGTGGAAGCCTTTGGAAGCTTGAATGTGAATTTCACTTTTGGTTTAACACCAGACTCTTTCAAAAGAGACTTTGGAATCCATATAGTCGTAGGCTTTTTATTTCCTTTTGATGATTTAGAGATAATATCTTCAATGATGGATTTTGGAACCCATACTTGTCTTGTAATTTTTTTCTTAGATATCTCTTTTGACTTTAAGTTTCCATGTCTATTAGAGGAGACATGGTGATTTTTTTTTGATGGATTCTTGTATTGCTTCTTTTTCTTGTATTGAACATTCAAGTTACTTCCAAAGAACTTGGGACTTGTGGAAGAAGGAGGAGGATATGACTGGTTTAGATGGGTGGGTGGATGAAAAGGATTCAAGGGTATGCATCTATGTTGATCTTGAGGAAAGATGGGAGATGGAGGGATGTAAGGACCCAATATGGATGGAAAATTAGTAGAGTTAGGAGGGGAAAGTGAAGGGACATAAGGACCCAAGATGGAAGGAAGGCGTGAAGATCTTTGTAGTGGTGGAAGAGGTCCAAGGATGGAAGTGGAAGACGCAAAAGGATAATCAATAAGTTCATCAACATCTATATGACAACCAAGGATATCAGCATCTTTAGAGTGAGCATTAGGATCTTCAATAGAATCATGGACATCTTGAATATGAGCACCTTCTTTGATAGGATTGTTCAAAGCTTGCAAAGACTTAGGAAGAGTAGAAAGTGGAAGTGAACATGGAGTGGTAGAACAAGAAGATGAAAGACTTTGATCTTGACAAGGATCTTCAGATAGCATAAGCGCATAATTTTTCTCTTGATTTTCAATAGGCTTAACATTGGAAGGAACAACACCATTTTCAATAACCTCAAGGGAAGTATCATCTTTGGAAATTGGAAGTGTAGTAAGGTTATTTTGATTGTCAATAAGCTCAACAGTGTAAGTAGTAGCTTGATCTTGCTTAGGAGAAGACTTAAGACACAGTGGAATGCATGGGAAAGGGTGTACAGGATCAAAAGAACCCTGAGGCAGATACGAGACATCATGAAAAGGAGTGGATGACATGGAAGGTTCTTGATCTTGATCTTTCTTTATGTTCTTTTCTTTATCATTTCTAGAGTCCTCTTGACATGGAGCTACTTCTAAGGACAAGGAAGCATGTTGGGATTGTATGGATGACTTTGGAAGAGATGGTGGAGGACTAGCTGAAGTAGGGATTATAGCATATCAAGGCTTAGACTCTTTAGATTTATCATTATTGAAAGTCTTTGCAGCCAAGTGAAGGTTAGCTTGAGTTTCTTTAAGAGGTAGCCCTAGGGGATAACTATAGGGAACCACATGAAAAGTAGCAGGGCTTGTGTTAGATGAAGGTTCTGTGAAAGATTTGAAAGACTCGGAAGCTTCAGAAAATGTATGGGTATTGGAGGAAGTAGGGGATGGAAGGGAACCATCACCAGACAAAGGTTCAACATTAACATGATCTTGCTTGAGAGTGTAATCTTTATTTTCAGCTAGAGAGTTCTGAGAGGAGAGATCCTTATAGTATTGACATTTCAAGCTAGCACGATGTATTTTATAGTCCTCAGCAATAGTAGATGGATCATCATCAAGGTATTGTCCACAAAAGCCATCAAAATCTCTTTCAAAATCAGAATCATATGGATCACCATCACGATCTATCCAATGTGACGGCCCCTTTGTAGTAAGTAGGAATGAACGATGAGGAGGACTCTTAGGAACAGAGGTGTCATAGGTATCATTACATTTTCTGTCATCATAGTCATCATAGTCTTCAAAGCTAGATGTGTCACTCTCTGTGGAAGAGGTATCATATTGCTCAATTTTTTTTCGGGGGCATGGTGACATGTACAAGTCTTTATCAAATGGAAAAGAGTATAGATGTTCCTTTTCTTTCCCAAGTTTGTCAAGCTGGACTTGCATAGCATGTATCTATTTCATTATAGTGGCGATCAGAGCTTCTTCCTCTTGTTTACTGATTCTTTGAGACATGTGTACTGATTCTCAATAGCTATTGCTCTATTCCTGACACAATGATATTTTTGACAGATTCTGGAACTAGGCTGGAAACATTGGATATCTTGCAATTTGACAATTTCTGACAACTCTCTCAAATTTTTCCAAATGACACTCTGTAGACTTGTACGACACTGGGTAGTCTATGAAATGATAGTTGCTAAACTCATATGACAGTTGGGTAATACTGAAATGACACTTGACAAAACTCGTACGACTTTTGACTTCCTGAAATGACTTTTGACTCCAGAAAAGATTTTACGTCAATTTTTGCAAAATGTAAGGTCTTCAGTTTTGGATTGTTTACAAATTGTATTGTCCAGATTTTGAAGGTTATACCAGATTTGATCATTTTTAATAGCCAAGTAGATAAATAAGCACGCAGAATAGCAAGCAAGTGATTCCAAGCACGTCTGAAAACAATGAACAAGGGCAAAAGCAACCTTGCTCATGAACAATCAAGTGACCAAATTGTGCTAATCCCTGAGAGTACTAATTGTGTATGTTCTGAAAAAGTTTTGCAATAACGCACATATACCTGAAAGTGAAAAATTCGCCTCTCTAGGGTTTTTAGTAATGGTTTGACTCTGCAACTTTTATGATTCAAAGGGGTGAACTCCAATCTCGGCGCACCAGGGTTTTGACACAGTCCGAGAACTTAATCTTCAAGAGCTGCTAGGGAGATCTGACAACCCAACAATGAACCATACCCGTGGAGATTTCTTCCACAAGGACATTTATATAGCGGTTGTCACTACCATGGCGAAAATGGCTATTACCGCTTGAGGTTCCATCAATGCAGTTTGCCCTGTGAAGGGATTGTCCGCTACGATTAAGCCTCTCTAAAGATGACTCACAATAGTATACCACAAGGGGACTTGGCTGCAGATTCAAGGTTTTGACACCTCTTCACTTTTAACCCAAACAAAGCAAGCAGATTAATCCGACACGCTAAGACAAAGTTTTGTTCCACCAAGGTCTATGATATAAACTCCACGTGATCTATCAACCTCTCCGGGGAGAGAATGTATCAATCAATAAGAGAAGATGCACTAACCAATTTTGATTCACCAAAGCTCGTGATATCAACCCCACGTGATCTATCAACCTCTCCGGAGAGAGAATGTGTCGATCAATAAGAGAAGACTCACTAACTAAGTTGAATGTGAAACGCACTAAGTAGCCTCCGTACCTACAAGGATTCTATCGTCAAGAAGGATTTTGCTAGGAATCCAATCTCTCAAGAATCACAAATAGTGTTCATAGGGCCTAATTACTATGTGAGCACAGATGTATGTTCCGAAAGCAAATCTACCAAAAGCATCCAAAAAGTAGAAAGAGAAACACTTAACATTTAAAGTGAATATGAGATGAGTCCACAAGGTGGAACACTTAACACCTCACACAAGCTAAAAACGAGTCCACAACTTAAAAAACAAGGGAGTTCCTAAAAGCACAAAAGGGTTGCCAAGTGGAACATTTAACGCTTCTGTCCTGTTGACCCCTCCCCTTTATGGCAATGAGATTGCAACCACGGGGTGGAAATGAGGGGCCGGCGGATTAGCGAGTCCAATAACCCAAGATAGCAATCAAGATCAATCACAAGTATTCTAAGACTACTTAATGAATCCGTAAGGGTTCACAACCTAGTATCAATTATGCAAGTGTGTAGAAATAGATCAAAAGCATGAAAAGATGCACACAAGCTTGACACATAAGAGATTTATTTTAAGTCCCAAATCAAAATATTATTAGATGAAGGAGAATACCTGAGATCCTTGCAACGCGCTTAGTAGATTTTACTTGATTTTTAGTAATTTTTGTTGAGCTTTTCCATGCAAGCAAGTGACGAACTCTCCAACAAGCAAACAAGCAAACAAGATATGCAAAATATATTCAACTTATGAAAATCATAGGGTTAGCTCTAAAAATCAATTATTATCAGTAATAATAACCAGCAATCAACCCAAATGACAACTCATATCATTCATTGAACCATGTAAAAAAAATAAGTGCATACCCATCACAAAACTTTATTTTTTTTTTTGCATTTGACCTAGTCAACAAGATCTAATTTTTTTGATATGATTTTGGCCACAAAAATAAAAATTCAGAATAGAGACCCCTGCTAAAAAATAGAGAGCTTTCCAAAAATGCAAAAATTTTATAAAAACCTCTTCATTTGTGCCTTAGAGACCTATTTTATCAAAACAGACCAGTTTTTGTAAATTAACTATTTGAGCTATGATATCTTATCCAAATTTAAAACACAAATAATGGACCCCCTGTAAAATTTAAAGAGATTTCTGAAAATATAAATTTTTTTGAAAAATATGCTGATTTGCGTCAGATATTAATTTTTTCCGGAATTTCAAGAAAAAATTATTAAAAATTCAAAACATATCAGAAAATTCTAAATTTTTTATTGTGGCTTCCATGACATGTCACAAACTTGCAAAAAAAATTTCAAACCAAAATTCTAAGCCGTTTGGGAGATAAAATTAAATATTTGAAACTTTGGGGTTTTAGCTCCCAAAAAAATCAAAACCAGCATGCAAAGGTGGGTTGCCCTACGCTGGGCGCCAGAAATGTGTGTGTGAAAATTGTACCTGATCTGTAGACACAACACTCAGTAAAACATTAGAGGTTAGTGATAATCAAAATCGTGCAAAATTGAAAGCTATCTAACCAAGTGATTTACTGCCTTCTAATAGGTGCGAGATTAATGTTCTCAGATTGTAATCGAGATCAGTGACCTAGATGACACCTAAATGAAGGATTTGAATGCAAAAGATGGATATGAAATTGAATGCAATTAATTTATATTTTTTAGATTTTTCTATGCAATAAGAATGATAAAAACTTGATATGAATCTATGCTAATATGAAAATGATATGCTATGCTAATCTAACAATGATATGTAATATGAATGAAAAAATAAGATTGATCTCACAAAGATGTCGATTCGCAAGAGCTTTGATTATTCAATTCCAATTCTCCAGCGTGATTGTGAAAAATATGAGATGATTTGTGAAGAGCTGAGCCTTTAATTTATAGAAATCCAGGGCTTTGGAGGTGCATGGGAAAAAGCTATAAATCACTCAAATAACTCAACTTGATTTTTGAGTTATTTTTAAATAAAAGATAATTAACTCACAAAAACATGCAAAAGCTAAGTTTTAACTCAAAATAGAGTTTAGCTTTAATTGATAATTGATAGTTGTTTGCTTTTATGATTGTGCATGTTTTATTTATGAATTAATTTAATAATAAAGTGATTTATTTCCAACTTAACTGCTTTTAAAAATAAAACAATTGATTTATGGGTTAATCAATTATTTAATCAAAATTTTATAAAAAACTATATTATTAAATAATGACAACTTGCTTTAATTAATTAAATAAGAATTTAATCAATTATTCATATGATATTAGATTTATTGTCAAAATTAAATAATATAATTAATAATAGATATAATTAAATTTAATTACACAATTAAGTGGCAAATATTAAATCTAATTAATTAAATATGAAAATATTCAATTAATCAAACTTTAGGATAAATGTGATTTATTGCCAAATAATTATAAAATTAAAGATAATTAAGATAATTAGGAATATTACTAGGAATATTCTCTGATGCAAAATTTAAGATAATCAATTAGATTTGATGATGTTTAGATGTGCCTTAGATTAGGACTTTGATGTCGATTTCATATGATTTGATGATATAGGAGGTTACTGAACTTATAGCCCATTTTTGGGGTATTACACTCACAATCTTTCAAATCAAGGAATTAATATGTTTTATTTCTAAGGGGGCATCAGAGTATCAAATGGGCATCACATCAAAAATATTTATCAGTGGGGCATATCAATATCATATCAGGTTATCATATCAGTATCATATCATATCAATTTCATATCAGGAGGCAAATAAGTATCAGATCAGTTTACCATATCATATCAAACCTATCAACATATCAGAAATCAGTGAACCCATGACCTATCATCAAACCAGGACCCATATCATATCAGAGGCATCAGAATCATATCAGCACCATCATCAGAGGCACATCATCATCATCAGGAAGTACATCAATCAGAATGATCAGAGGCATATCAGAACCAGGACCAGAATCAAATCATCATACTAAGGGAATCTTTGAATCAATGTTCTTCGCACATCGACTCAAAGAGGGGCATTTGTAGACACAAAAAATTGGCAAAGGCTTAAATCAATCAAAAAGTGCATCAAATCATCAAAATAATATGAAAAATCAATAAATGGAACAAAGACAATTCAAATCAAAGGAAAATTCAATTAAATGATTAAATGATTAAATAAAGTTTGAAAAGGGGAAAAACACTACGAAATTGATTAAATTCAATTAATGACATAGTTGTTGAAAGAAAAAATTAAAATGAACATCTTACCCTTCAGGGCTAAATTTAATTACTTTAATTAATTAATAAATCATAATTTCCTTCAACAAAGCAAAAAGGAGACAAAATAGACACAAATCACTCACTTTTGTTGAAATGGTCCAGCCTTTTGAAACCATTTAAATGTTTGTCCCCCAATTTAGGGACAAAGCAAAGCCAATTGACCTTACCCAAGCATAACCATGGTTATCTCACTCTACCCCCTACCCTTGGGAAAATCTTATAAATAGAAGGCATTTTGAGGCATTATTCATCCACTCCATATCTTTGAATTGCAGCAAAGCTCTTGCAATTTGCATCCACATCACTCACTTAGCAATTTTCATTGATAATTAGCTTCAATTGTTGATCATTTTGTAGATTTCTTATCAAATAGAGCTACAATTTGATAATTAGATCTAGTTTGCATATCATTCTTAGTTCAATTCTCATAATTAGAGTGTCACTAGTGAGGATTTGCAGCTAAGAGCCTCATTTACCACTTCAATTTAGAGAATCATGAGATATTTAGATTAATTTGTGCATTATTTAGATTAGTTTCTTTGAATAGTGTAAATTCTCTTTAAATCTTTTTATTTCATGAAGGTGTAAATCACTCACACACACCCACCAAGTCCACCATGTTGTTGATTTTTCCATGCATTAGTATTATTAAAATTTTGAAGAGGATCTTGGGGAATACCTAGTCTCTGAGCCCATGGCCTTCACTGGGCAACGTAGAGCATATCTCTATTCTCATCTATGGCTTTGAACTCAGTAGGCATTGGTTGGGACTCCAAGCTTGCAACAGACTTACACCGACAATTCTTTTTCTTTTCCCGATAGCATGGATAGTACTCTGCTAGCATTGCATCAACTTCATCCTTCTTTCTCCTTTCTTGCATTATGTCCAATTGAGTGGCAACATTATTAATGATGTCCTTCTTGAAATCTGATAAAAGATTAGATAACTCCATTTTGGACACCCCTGCACCATTAGACTTGTGAGGCAAGGCTCTCAAGCCTCTACCTTTCTTGACAGTGGCTCTTGAATAGTTTAGACATATGTTTTTTATGTCATCTAATGTTTTCTAAGTAATGTCTCCCCCTACCATAAGGTCAAGGGATTCTACACTCCCATCATTCACACCCCTAAAAAACAAATGCTTTTGAGACTCTTCATTCAACGCATGTTGTGTGTTTCGCTACAAGCTGAACATAAACTTGGAGCCATAGTCTTCCAAGGTTTCATCTTCTTTTTGTTACATTTTAAATATGTCATCTCCCTTTAAGTCTCCTCCTTGGCAATAATCTTTATACTTCTCAAGAAACATGGTGCACATTGCATTCCAATCTACTACAACATCAACACCTAAACTCATAAACCACCATAGAGCAGCCTCCTTTAAGGTGGAAGGAAATAATTTGAGCTTAGGGCCATCAGTGGTGTAATCATAGCTTCTGCAGAGGACATCAAATTCAAAGAGGAATGTCTCCGGATCCTCTATGATGAGTCCATAGAATTTAGGAAGTGCAGTTGCAGGAATGTTCTTTAGATTTTGGTTACCTTGCTGAGTAGGAATAGGAAAAGGGAAGGTAGGATGAGCCATTGTGTTATCTAAATATTCAGGATAGGCAAAGAGGGCATTTAAATGGTAACACTCCTTAGATGATGGTGGTGAAGGCAAGTGATCAAAAGCATCAACAAACACATTTTCAAATGGTTCTTCTTGATGTGAGATTTCTAATTGGGTTTCCTCAAACGTTAGCTCTAAAACCTCAAATGGTTCTTCCTGATTAAGGTTAGGAAGGAATCACCCAAGATGGTCCCTACGCCTATGCATGCAAAATTATGTAGAATGAAAACTAACTTAAGGACTTTTAGGGTAGAACTAAATTGACACCATCCTCGGCAGCGGTGCCAAAAATGACTGGCCAGAATAATATCCTAGAAACCTAAGGATTGGACATCCTTTAACAGTGATTCATTGCTACAAATCATCATGTTTTTACTCAGAACATTATGCTAGACTTCATTTAATTGTATCAATTTGGGAGTGTGAACTTGAGATGATGGCTGCAAAGTTTATGCTTTAGTTCTTCTCAATAGTCATCACTACTAAAGTAAAAACTATTGCTATAGGAAGCTTATACTAGAAACTGAAACTATTGATTAACCTCATCTTGTAGGAAACAAACTTAACAGTAAATAGATAATGCTTGAGAAGTAAACCTATGCTGTAGGCAATAGTCAATGGTTTTGCTACCAGTGGCTACAAGAACAACAGTACTTAACAACTTGAAGAAACTAAACTGAATCCTACTAAAACATGAACATGAAATTCATCTCCCATGTGGGCCCCCATGGAAGTATGAATGAATTATAACTCAGAGATTTAAATGAAGAACTATCATATATTCATTCAATAAAACATAAGTACAACAGATTATCAAAGTATCTTTTACTCTATCGTTGGTTTACAATATGAAATCCTCAAAATGACTAACTAACCTGGAATCAACACTTCCAACTTATTTAAAAGAAACTAGGAAAACATAAATCCTATAAACTAGATCCTTCATTACAGATCATAACAACTTTAGTTATATGAATGACAACACCATTCACGCAAGAAGATAAGCCACTTTTAATGTTGCAAGAATATTGGAACGGTGGCAACTAGATTAACTTGGACTAAATCAACAACCACAAAGTGATGGAAGGAGTGGAGCTATGATTGATCATCTGAAATAGTTATCCACCTTGAAAGACCTACTCATCCTTGAGTACGCGCTCCTTGCTGACTTATTCTTCCTACAAAAGGTTAACACAATAGAATCCAAGACATGAATCCAAGGCAAAGATTATAATAAGTTTCCCTATTTTTAACGTGGCCTTGTCATATAGCTACAGGAGATCTACCCATTAAAGCTAGAGAAGAAAGATACCAGATTTTATCATGACATTCATTAATATATATATATATATATATATATATATATATATATATATATATATATATATATATATATATATATATATATATATATCCATTCTTGTCCTTAAGTTTCATAAGTGTCAAATATACATATAACTAAAACTTAGAAACATAAAAGACTGTATAATGTTCATGAAAACTATAAGATATTCAAGTTTGTTCCTAGAAAATCATAAACAAAACACTCCATAATATTGTCTCATCACCTCTCTTTATTAGTTTCATGAAGTGAATCAAACTTTCTTGAATGTGATGATCTTTTTATTTTTTCATGGTATTCTTACCTATGATATTATGAGGTTAACAAATATATCCCTTCCTTATAAATCATATTACAAGACCTTTATCAATATATCATGTGGATTTCTCCTTCAAGTTTTAAAAAAATGTATTGATTATATAGATAGCACAAAGACCTTTGTGAATGAGTCTAATGATAATTTTAATCCTCCTAATCTTTCTTCTCAATTGACCACCAATCCTCGCCAAGACAAAATACCCATCAAAGTGGTTTCTAATTCCTTTATTTTATGTCAAACTCTTATTCATAATCCAGATGTTAGACATTTCCTATATGATTTCTCCAAGAATGTTTGATAATACTACTCCTTGTACTCACAAACATAAAGTTGAATCATCCTCACATGAAGAGAAAAAAGATCTAGGATTGAGCCTTAAAAATCCTCTTGACCTTCCTAAGGAATATCATGTTCCTCATGTTGATCATTATTCTCCACCACAACCTCCAATCATACCAACACCATCTCATGATCAGTTTACCTTATGACGACTATGAAGCCTTGGCTAAATGAATTTATCTAAATATCAAGTATAATTTTAGGATTATATTTCCTTATAGATTCCATACAAACCTACACAATTGCAACAATGGTGAATTATTATGTTGTTGTCATTACTCTAATAAAAATTCTCTTAGTGACTATGTTCAATTTAGATAATTTGTTCAAGACTTAATTGATAGATGTCTTCTTCTTTTAACATCACATACTATACTTGTTCTTCATATCAAAGAAATACCTTTTCCATTCCTTTCCTATTATGTTTCTCTCCATTATGAAATATTCTTTGCATAATGTGTACTAAGCGCATGAGAGTAAGAACCAATCTCTCTTTCTCTCTATTTTGGAGGGAAATAGGTCATAATTTCTTCCTTCTTTTAGGGATCCACTTTCTCCCTTTGTTGATATATTTCTTTTATAAAATGACATCCTTTTCGACATACATTTTTTGTTTTAAATAAGAATATTGGCATCTTGAATTGTAACCTTACACTTGCTTAAGAGCCCATAGATTTTATATATATGAAAAATCACACAGGCAACATAATGTGGTTTCCTTTTTTCAATGTATCCAATATCCCTTGTCAGATTGCATCTTTTATAGTATGATGGCTTCTCTAGAATGAATTTGTTTCCTTACCATAAGTTGCAACTTTATGCTTGAAAGTGTTTATCTATATATTATGAGAGATATAATACTTAGGATAGGTATTGGGTTATTCTTTCTATCTATCTCCTCCTTCATAAGATCCATTATCTCTTTGTTGTACATCTCTTTTATATTATGATGTCCCCCCATGTAGAGATGTTTTGTTTAGGATCTTTCTCCTTAATGATATTAGTATCCTCCTTATAATTTATTCATTTCTTAGAAGTGCATATCTTATATAATTGGGTTTACCACTAAGTATACATAAGTGGCATCCTTCTTCTTCTTTTTCATCTCTATGAATTTGTATTATTTCATAGGGGTGCATCATTTTTGGCATGAGATACTTTGTTTGATACAAGATCCTAATATATTTTCTTAACAAATCATTTTCATGCCTCAAAGGGCATGCATTTCATCTAGTAATCTATTGGAATTATGGAAAGATAAGTACTGAGAGGGGAGGCATTAATTAGTACCCTTAAAAACTTTTAACACTTAAACTTTGAAATAGTAGATCTTAATTAACCGACTGATTCCATTGTTTGAAATATACATTCAGATAATTGAAAATGTAAAGTGCATGTAAAAAAATAATAAATCATACATAAAAATTCAAACTCATGACATAGATATTTTGGTTACGTAGAAACCCTTGTTAGACGGTAAAAACTACAGTGGGGATGACACCCACAAATCTTCACTACTGCAATAATAAAGTATGTTGGTTAAGGCTATAAGTTGTGATCACTTCTGATGATCTTACCCTATTAGGAGTAACAAAAAGACCGACTAGATCTACTTGGTTAAAGGATTTAAACAACACAAAGTATGTTTGTACTCAATTAAGAGATTTAAACAAGAACTCTTAAGTTCATTCTATTAAGATATTTTGATCTGCTACAATGGTTAAATTGACAATAGTAAAAGTATTTGTAAATAACAACTTATACTTGTTTAATTTAGATTTGTGAAGTACCAAATAAATGTCACCTCAGTGTGAAGTATTTGCTCTTCTTTTCTACTCGGTAGCCTTGTATGTGTTTTGAAAACTGATTGCCTCAATCATAAAACCTTTTGTCATAAACCCTTTGTATGATCTCCTCATGGCCTTAGTGCGACTGCTCCTTCATGATACATGATCATAATCACATCTTTACAATTATATACCAAACTAACTTGACCTAATTAGGGTTCACATCATCTTAGAAAACCTAAGATCAATGGTGTACAAAATTAACCTAGATCTATCATTACATAGGAATCATCACAAAAATTAATGATTACATCCACATTAAATATGTCTCGATCTTGGTAAACCATTTACTGATTGGTGTAAACCATTTGCATAGTTATATGTGTCATTCCTGATTACTATGTCATTTCTTTCTTTACTCGGTAATCACTACATTCACCACTCGGTAAATTATTGGTGCTTAGTTCATGTGAATGCCCAGTGATCACTAGCTCGGTACTCAGTAATTTCCCGTCATTCGGTAAGTGTGCTCAGTCAAAACTGTAGTCAATGATCTTGAATTTATGCCTTGTCTTTTCTCGGTGTGAATGCTTTGTATGCATGACTGAATCTTCTAATTCCAACCTTTACCAACTGAATAACTAATTGATACTAATGACAATCCATTAATTATCAAATAGAGATAACAATCTCCCCCTTTGGCATTAGTATAAAAATCTTATGTATATGTACCGACTGTCAAAAATATATACAAACTCAAAAATATGCTAACTCCATATATACTGACTATATACTTCGAGTCTATATACTGGCTCCTCCTTTGTGCATTCTCCTGGTGGTGTGAAGTAAAAAATGGCATATATATGTAAATCTATATACATAGACTTTTCCCCCTTTTTGAAATTAATGCCAAAATAGAAAGGTGTACTTACAACTTATGAAAAATGTGCTTGTGGGTTTTCTACAGTGATGCCAAGAGGTTCTCCCATTCCTCTTTCAACTTGAAAAGAGAAATGTATCCATCATTTTCTTAGACTTCTTAGTCACCTTGACTCCGACTAGATCTATTTTAATTCTTTGTGTGGCCTCTTCATAGGTTCCAAACCTAGTTTCTTGAGGATCTTTGGGCTCGGCCAATAAATCCTTTATTGACCTAGAAGCTCGGTCAATGTCAAGTTCATAGCCCATCGGTGCTAACCATGCTATTGTCAGTTCAAAATCCTTTATCAAAGTGGTGTCAGTGTCCACTAAGAAACCAATATCTTCCTTATATTATTCAACCAATTGTCTTGGTATTCTGCTTCTTTGATGCATTCGGTCCTTGAATTGCTCAAAATATAAATCCATAATGCTAACAAAATATTGTCCTAAACTTTGAATGAAATCATTTATTTGTAGAATTACCGATCGATTAGTATCCCAGTCAACATTACTGACTGAGGGGAAAAAATTTTGCACATAGAAACATATGCAAAGTAGCAGTGAATCAAACTTACATGTATTAGACTTTTTCAACCTGATGGTTTTCATGTTCTCTTCTAACTGTTTCAATAGGAGCTCGATGAGATCCAATTGAAAGTCTTTATTCACCATCTTATATGCAATGTCCACAACTCCACATGGAACACTGTTAGGTCTGCTAGATTGAAATATTTTGTAACCAATTGCATATGCACCAAACCTAGTCTTAGGATCAACAATGGTGTTGATTCTCATTCCTCTACCATCCCATTTGGCTCCTGTTCCTTTTTCAATCTCGGTTCTTGGTGCACTCCTCAATGCTTTAACCTTGTCGATTATGGAGTAACCAATGATTGCATGCATTATATCCTTGGTAATTTTGACTAGTTCATCCAGCCATAACTTTCCCTCATGTGTATGACTCAAGACTATCTTAATGTATTCATTGTTGAAAACCCTCAAGAAATACAACGCGTTAGCCAAACCTTTCACCTCCAAATGTGTACCCATCCTTGAGCTTTCCATCGACACTCGGCTCCTGAAAGGTGGATTGTAGCTCAAAATCACCTATCTCACCAATTTTGTAGTGTATATATGCACATATGTCTTCAACCAACAAAACCCTAGGTGGTATGCTCGAAAATGTGCCAGTTTTATTGATTTGTGATGCAACCTCGGGATGTAATTTATATTTCAGCTCAGTACAGGTTGCACATTTGATTAAATTGACATTCTTCTCAGTTCCAATCTTAGATTTCTCAACCTTTGATGAGGATGCCATCGTTCTTCAAATTAGGGCTTCGAGAGATAACAACAAAATAGCTTGGTGAAAATGAAACTTACTTGTGACTATGTCTAATCTATTCGAAAACCTTTCAAATCTATGCTCAACTACTCTGGAAATTCTCTGCTCAAATCTTGCTTGAAATAACTCTAGCTCTTCATGTTTATTTATACCCTAAAATTTGTTTCCCGCTCAAACTTTTACAATTAATACTTGACCAACCACAACTCGGTAGATGTAGTTATGCCCCATGTATACTTCAAAAAATCATATGCTTGGTTAACACTAAGATATCACTCGGTTGAAACCACAACTCAGTTAACCTTGCCACTTGTTATTGACTAGCAAATACATGCTCGATCTTTCTTATACTAATTGTATACATTTAAAGCTCAAAACATATAAAACCATAGTGCATCTTGTTTCATGCAAATTTGGTATACAAAAACTAGATATATGGAATTGTTTGTTAGATATAACCGATTTGAAATTTGGTTCCATACATACTTGTATGACTTAGGTGGAGGTGGTGATGTCACCCAATAAAATGGACAAGGTGTCACAAACTGCATTTCTTGATCCAACATTATCACTTGATGCTTTTCTCCACATTTTATTTCTTAACCTCATGATTTCCTTAATTGTATTTCCATTTTCATTTGTTTGTGTCTCTGGTGCTTGGTCTCTGCAATCCTTAAAAAGATTGACCTTATGAAAGTGCATACATGTCATACTAGTGCTTGTCCAATTGTGAGATCTTCCTCTCCAATTATTTCTCATGCAGTTTGTTTCTATATGTCCATACCTATCACATGATGTGCAATTAACCTATGTGTTGTAATCCCAAGTATATGCATTATGTTGCCTCCTTAGTTGATATGCTTTATTCTATTCCTTCGGTGTCCAGACTTGCTTCATCTTTGTCCTACATTCTTGTGCAATATGTCCATGCATGTTGCAAGTGCAACATCATTTCTCCATGTAGGGTTTCTTAGGATTCCTATTCAACTTAGTTCTACACTCATGTGCTTGATGTCCATACTAGTTACAGTTATAGAAGTAACCATTAAACTTAGGAGTGGATTTAGGAATACCTTTTTCTTTTCTCCTACAAATATTTGTTGTGTGGCATAGTTTTCCACAATGATAACATGATAGATTATTTGGCCTTGGATTAGTGTAGGCGTTCTTTTGTTCAACTTTTCTTGATGATTCTCCCTACTCGGTGTAGCCTAAACCAGTTGTGCTATCCAATCTTTTCTGACTTATCATTAATTCATCCATTCTCTTAGTACTGTCTTCATATTTCTAAATCATCTCATTATGTTGTTGTTGCATTTTTACCTCATTCCTCAATCTTTCATTTTCTTCTATTAATTCACTGATGACTTCTAGTTTCCTAGTAAGCTCACTATTTACTCGGTTGACCTCCTAACTTATGACAACCATATGATTGGAGATTTCAAAGTGATGCTTGGCGAGTCTCAATATCTAAGATTCCTTCTCATATAGCATGTTAGTCATTTGTCTCCTATCTTCAATAGCCAAGTTTCTTTCTTGTTATGCTTTCCTAGTATTATTTATGACATCAATCATCCTAACCATTTGTGTCTCTTGACTGATCTGCAGATCTTTGACTTATTCAATAAGATGTAGATTCTTTTTGGATAGATCAGATATTGCTCCTTTAGATGCATCAGATACACTACCAGATCCAGATTTGGATGTCTCAAATGGGTCATCTATCTCTTCTTCATGGTAATCAGTCTCACTATACCAAATTTCCACATCCTTCCTTTGAATCAGTAACTTCTCAGTTCATCTTTGGCTTGCTTGAATTGTTTAATGAAGATTTGTATTTGTATCCTTTGATTCTCAATAGTCTTGTCCAACTTATATCTTTCCATCCTTAGATATTTTCTCTTCAGTGGTTAAACTTCCTTAAGAAGAGATCTAGCTTTGATACTAATTGTTGGAAACATGGAAAGATAAGTACTGAGAGGGGAGGGGTGAATCATTACCCTTAAAAAATTTAACACTTAAACTTTGAAATAGTAGATCTTAATTAATCAACTAATTCCATTGTTTGAACATACATTCAAATAATTGAAAAATATAGAGTGCATATAAACAAAACAATAAATCATACATGAAAATTCAAACTCATGACACATATATTTTGGTTACGCAGAAACCCTTATTAGAAGGTAAAAACTACGGTGGGGATGACACCCACAAATCTTCACTACTACAATAATAAAGTATGTTGGTTAAGGCTACAAGTTGTGATCACTTCTGATGATCTTACCTTCTTAGGAGTAACAAAAGATCAACTAGATCTACTTGGTTAGAGGGTTTAAACAACACAAAGTATGTGTGTACTTGGTTAAGAGATTTAAACAAGAATTGTTAAGTTCACTTTGTTAAGAGATTTTGATCTACTACAATGGTTAAATTGACAACAGTAAAAGTATTTGTAAATAAAAACTTATAATTGTCTGATTTAGATCTGTGAAGTACCAAATAAATATCACCTTAATGTGAAGTATATGCTCTTCTATTCTTCTCAGTAACCTTGAATGTGTTTTCAAAATTGATTGCCTTAATCATAAAACCTTCTACCATAAACCCTTTGTCTGATTTCCTAGTGTCCTTAGTGTGGCTACTCCTTCATGATACATGATCATAATAATATCTTTACAATTATATATCAAACTGACTAGACCTAATTAGGGTTCACATCATCTTAGAAAACCCAAGATCAATGGTGTACAAAATTAACCTAGATCTAACATTACATAGGAATTACCACAAAATTTAATGATTACATCCTGATTAAATATGTATCGATCTTGGTAAACCATTTACTAATCGGTGTAATCCATTTTAGATATATGTGCCATTCTTGATTACTATTTCATTTCTTGCTTTACTTGATAATAACTACATTCACCACTCGATTAGTAAATTACTAGTGCTCAGTTCATGTGAATTCTCAATGATCACTAGCTCGGTACTCGGTAATTTTCTATCATTCGATAAGTGTGTTCGGTCAAAAATATAATCAGTGATCTTGAAGTTCTGCCTTGTCTTTGCTCGGTGTGAAGGCTTTGTATGCTTGACCGACTATTCTGTTTCCAACCTTTACCAACTGAATAAATGATTGATACTAATGACAATCCATTAATGCTCAAATAGAGATAACATAATCATCTATATCATCATCTTTCCTTTATGACTTTCTCATTTTATATGTGATGTCTTTTCTAGCTTTAATATGTCTATTTTACATTAGGATTTCTCTCTAGTTTGCATATTATTTTTCTTGGAATTGTATTTCTATTGTGATTTAACCATCATTGGGGATGTATCATAAATTGTATCTTTCCTTCACTCTTGGGGGGAAAGGTTTCATGTTCATTATTTTTTCTCTCTTTTATAAGGATATGCTTTCCTTATTATAATGGAATTTGTTTATCATGTGACATTCTTTTCTTATAAAGAATTGTTTAATTTGATTCAATATTCTCTCTCATACAAGAGGTGTGCATCCTTTATCACAACCTCCATTTTATTTACAAAAATATGTTCATTATAATTAAATTACCTTACTTTGGATTTCAAAATCTATCATCCTTCATCAATAATCCCTATTTCACCTAGCAATAGGGGGCTAAATGGGTGCATTCTTGTTCTCCTCACCCTCTTTATGTTGAAGATGTTATCTTTGTTCAAGAAAACCTCTTGAAGGTAGATGTCTTGTATCCAAGATCTCTTCCCTTCAAGGGTCTCTTCCTAAAAGAGGAATATCCTTTCATGATTATCCATTTTCTTATCTCATAAGAGTCAACACTCTTAGCTAAGTCTATGGCACACATTATTGTTTTAAGGATATTTTTTTTTGTCAAAAGTGTGTATCATTGATTCTCTTCCTTATGATGTCTCCTATGTTGTTTTTATAAGGAGGGAGCATACATACAACCTCATTTGTACATTATGAAAAACATTTTTAAGCCACCTCGTGCACAAAATAACTTTAAGTCACCCCATGCGCAAAAACATTTTTAAGTCATGTCGTGTGCAAAGCATTTTTAAGCTACTCTTAGAAAAAAAAAAATTAATCCTCCCCATTCATAAATCCATTTTTAAGCCACTAGTAGGCACAAATTTCTCAAGGTAGATTTGAATAGCATAAATTTTTTTTCTAGACCATTAATTCTCCTTCCTCTCTTTTCTCTCCCCTTGGATCACCTAGCATAACATAATTTGCCAAGTCTATAGAATTCATGCTCTCTCTCTCTCTCTCTCTCTCTCTCTCTCTCTCTCGACTCTGCTAGTAGGTTAGACCATGGATTTTGTATAATCTTTGGCAATTCTCTTGTTCTTCCTATGTGATCACTTGTTCTCTTTCAATAGCTTTCCAAACATGATATTAGTGGATAAGACATTTCTAGCTGAGGTCTCTTTCACTTATTGAATTGGAGTTTTATTTTAGTACTAACCCATGTTTGTGTCTTTAGTTTTTCTTTTTTCTTTGTTTTAATGTGTTGTGCATGGATGTGGAGTTAAGATCCCTGTTTTGGGGGCTTACATCCTTAAACTTAGTGTTATCTTATTATTTGTAATTTTCCTATCATTATCTCTATTTTTCATCTCTTTCTTTACTATGAGCATCAGATTGTCTTAAACTCCCGCTAAAGTGGGGGCTACATGTATCATCCTAAAAAGTAAGCACTTAATGTGTGCTCATTTTGGGACCATTTTGAGCCTACTTTAGTGTGTTTCTTATGGTAGGACCTCATATTGCACTTAAATTCATAATTTATTCAAATATAGGTCCTCCTCCTTCAAACTTGAGGTTAGATCAAGATTCTATGCACGATTTCCCATTTTTCCATCCATTCACATAGTTATTTTCCTCCTAGGTCCTATGCATTCAATTTTGGATTTCTTGGCATATTGTGGCTTTCACCACCCCTTTTTGGAACACTCCCCTAAGTCTTAGGAAAAATCTTATTTTCTTGGACATGGTCATTCAGGTTAGTCTTGTCCTAGACAAGGCCATCCAGGTCAACCTTGTCTTAGGAAAGGCCATCCAAGTCAGCCTTATCTTAGAGCCTTGTGCTTTTCTTGGCTCCAGGCCCAATGCAAGGGTTTTTCTCCTAGAATTTAATTAAGACATTCATCTTGTGAAATTTAAGCCCTGGAATGTGTATAAAAGGAGACCTCTTCCTCTCATTTACACATCAATTATTATAATCCACAATTTACATACACACACATATGATCTATCATTGATTATGCATTTAAGAGATCCAAGTGCAAGCAAGTATCCATTATTAATAAATTGAAGCCTATCAAACATTCTAGGGAAAGAAATCCATCAAGATTCTTCAAGAATTCAATTATTCCTTTCCATCATGCATTTAAGGTATTTACTTTCATAGATCTAGCTCAATCCCCAATTGGAGGTCAAGCAAAGGAGTTTACAATCAAGGAAGGAGATCTACATTCATCCATCAAGTATTCTTCTTTGTCTATCCAATATTGTGGCCAATTACAACATCTACTACATGAGTTTTTGTCTTGCATGATTTCCTTTTTGGTTTTTGTGTTGATTCAAAGCTATTACATCAAAATTCTTGATCACATACTTAAGAGACAAGTGCATTACATGGTATGATATATTCTATTTTTTAGATCTAATCTCTGCTACATGAAAAAATTATTTCAATTACATTTATTTATTTTCAATTTTGATTCCTAAATAGGGTTTTGACTAAGGAAAAACAATCCACTCAACCTTATTCCCCTCCTTTTCTATGTGCAAGAGTAGGTTGCAGAATTTTGAATATAGATTTAGGAGCTTCAGAGACAATCACAAAACCTCATAAAATTTCATCAGATTTGGAGTTAAAAGGACAAGGTCAAAATTTCCACCCTCATCTTGGACTAGGTCATCTACTTTGACCTCATCTTTTGATGCTGATATTTTCATAGAAATCAGTAACAAGCATCAGAAGCCCAGATTTGGAGTTTTACCTAGTTATGACATCTCTGTGACAGTAAAAATCAGATCAAAAGGTCCATTTGCCTCTTCTTTCTACAAGGTTAGTTCATTTGCTCCTATTTTCCTCTTGCACAGACTCTCATAGATTAGTTTTACTTTTATTTAATCATTTATTTCATTCACATATCATATTTACATATCATTAACATTTCTTTCATAAGGAATCCAAAACCCTACATTGTGTAGATCACAAATTTGCACCCTTACTCTTTGGTTGTGCTAATTAAATTCACTTTGTTGGAACATATGTATGCCAACATATGAAGTAATTGATATCTGCCATATATCACCATTTTTATTCATTACACATACATACAAGTTAAAAGCAATTTATCTAACTAATGTCATATGCACACACACACATATTTGATGTAACCTCTTTCATAACCTATTTCATACATATATGGAATGTGCATACACACACACAAACATTTAAAATTCAATATCTAACTAATGTCATACAAACATACATACATACATACATACATGTAGATAATGTAGAATTAATTTAAGGTTCCAAAAATAACCATAAAAACCATTATTATAGTGAGCCATTTCAAAACAATTAACTATCCAATATTCAAATCATATCTAAGTATATAAATTCTCAAAACTTGAATACGCTCCTAAAATATATATATGGTCCTCACAAAATATGAGTTTGAAAAATAGAAAATATGGAAGTAAGAGCTACAAAAAGAGATTTTAAATTAAAGCTCTTGGAACATATAGTGTGGATACCCTCTATCTTTTATGATCTCCAAAGAAAATTCATGATCTTCAATAAGAAAACTCTACTTTTGGTTTCCACTTCCCCTTTTTGGCAATGTCTCAAACTATAATCTTGTCGCTATAACCAAGTGACTGTTGGAAAGTGCAATTGAAACAATTGTTGTATTGTCATTGATGTCAAACCTTAATTGGTAAGACTGTTGCTACTTAGGAAAGTACTATATCTATTTGAGTGTTGCTAAGGGGCTAAGCAAGGTTGGTAACAATAGCACCTAGGGAAAGGTTGAGTTATCTTGATGCTACAAAGTTTACATGACTATGTTGCACAATGATGAGATAATGTATTGTTTATCTTAGTAAGACTGAAGACTAAACTGGTAGGCTTAACGGAGCAAAGAATGGAAAAATCATGTTTAAGCCGAGTGATGTTAGTATTGACTGAGTTAGTATATGCCGAGAAAAATTCTAGAGTTGACCGAGCATCAGTAAATTGCTGAGGAAGATAGTGTAAGCTGAGGAAACATTTTTAGTAATTACTGATGTTTCTACATGAAGACTGAGTGAACAATCACAGTATTGACCGAGCATCAAAAATTTTATATTTGAAGAGAATTTAATTTTGGAGCCGACATTGTTGAATTCTTGGATTATGTAAAATGTGTTCACTTTATTTATTGATTATTTGGAAGCATTAAATGCATTGTAAAACATTTTATTGTAAATCTTTAAGAGATTTGAGATGATTCTAGAAAAGGAGCCGAAGAACATGAAGTGGGTAGATTCAATGAATCTGACCTAACCCTAAGATCTATGATTGAGATTGAGTAGAAAAAGATGAGTTAACCTAATTGAATAAAATATAAGGGAACCTAAGCATTATGATATGGATGCACATGGAGAACAGAGAATGCTGGAAGAAGAAACTTTTATTGACTGAATGAGAAGAAAAGGCTGAAGGAGAAGTATGGTGATTGCTTGAAGAAAAGTTTCAAGCAGATCAGAGATGGAAATGGAAAAGTTTCAAAGTCAGTAAACCAGCATTAGTGTATGGAATTGGATCTGATATTTGTAAAGTGAGTTGTATATTTTTTAGATAATACTGCTGCTACTTTCTAACCATTGAAACAGTCAAAATCCTTTTAATAGAGGTTGACCTAATAGTCATATGTTAAATCCTTTGAACAAGGTTGCATTCTAATGGAGTGTATGTAAGTCCTATGACTAGGCTCACTTTTAACAAGGTGATTGAAATCCTTTAACTAGGTCACAACTGATAGTGTGTATTGTAACCTTTGATAGGGTTGGATTTTTACCGAGCTCACTTCAGAAGAGTGAAAATAATAGTACCACGTTACAAAGTGGTTCTTCCCAAATTGGGTTTCCACTATAAATCCTGGTGTTAGTACTTGTGTGAATGTTTTAGATTTGAACATTACTATGTTTTTCAAGTTAAGTTACAGCTGGGTAGTGGACTGCATTGTTAGATGTTTCTATTATGGAATCAGTGATGACCGAGTTTGTTTTGGTTTTGGATCTGATTTAAGGATAAGTTTTAGAGATTGTTTTATACATCAGGACTTGAGAAAAACTGATTCACCTCCCCTCTCTGTTGTTCTAAATCATATTAACAATTGGTATAAGAGCTTTTTTATTTATTATTAGTGTTGACAGAAATCAAGTTAAAAGGGGCTTGAAGCAAATGATCAGGATGTATAAGAAGGAGGTACCAAAGCTGAACAAGGAAAACTTCCCCGGATGGCAAAGCTTGATGAAGTTGCATCTGGCTGGTATTGGTGACTCTGCAAAGTACTACATTAAGAATAGTTATGTCTCACCTGTTGTATCTTTGAATATTGAAGAAATGAGAGCTAAGCAAGAACATAATCAGGCAATGCTAGAAATTGCATCTCCCCTAAGCTATCCAGAATTTGAGGACATTAAGGACTGCACAACTGCTAAGGATATGTGGGACACTCTTGCAAGGATCTATGGTGGTGACTTGAATGTGCTGAAAGAAAAGGATGAGAGTCTTAGAGGTAAGTTTGATGAATTGAGAATGCAAGAAGGTGAAAATAGTGCACAATATTGTGGAAGAATAAAAGAAGTTGTGAATGCTATTAGAGGAGCAAATGGGGCTATTGATGATGAAAATATAATTGGGAAAGTACTAAGAACCCTGCATCCTATATATGCTATTAAGATCTCAGCTATTCAGGAATCTAGATGTAACTCTTCTAATGTGCTTACTTTGGAAAGTTTGGTTGGTAAGCTGACTGCTTTTGAACTCTCTAACTATGATAATTTCACTATTGGAAGCATTGGAAATGTTGAATCTACTTTTAAGTCAGAGCTAGTTCTGAACAAGACAAAGAAAGAAAAAGAAAGATGCATCAGTGAAAGTGAAAGTGAAAGTGATAGTGAAAGTGAGAGTGACACTTCTAATGAAGACCTAGAAAATCTAGAAGCTCTTATGGCTAGAAGACTGAGAAGGGGAAAAGGAAAGTATAAAGATAAACTTTTTATTAGATGTTTTGCATGTAATAAAGTTGGTCATATAGCTGCTAGATGTCCTGACAGGAAGGATAAAGATGATGAAAGGAAAAGAAAACACAAAGATAGAAAAGATGACAGAAGCAACCGATGGAATAGAGACTACAAGGGAAAAGGTAAGAAATATTGTTACATTGTTGAAAAAGAGACTGACACTGATTGTGATGATTTTGAAATTGAGGTATTCTATGTTGCAATAAAAGATGAATCTGATGAGGATGAGAAAATTGCATTGATATCCTATGTGAACAAGAATGATAAATAGATTATTAATAGTGGCTTTTCACATCACATGACTAGTGACACAAATAAGTTTGAGACCCTATCTCATTACAGAGGTAAAAGTGTAAAATTTGGTAATGATGCACCATGTCCTATTAGAGGAAAATGTTTGATTAAACTAACTGATAAGATATCTCATGAAAATGCATATTGGGTTGAAGGTCTTAATTATAATTTGTTAAGTGTTTCTCAGCTTAACAAAACTAGTTACCGAGTGGAATTTCATCACAAGAAAGCTAAATTATTTGATGGTACTGGAGAATTAATTGGAAGTGGTGATCAGACTAGAGGTAATTTGTTCTATCTTGACCTATCTGAAGAAACATGTTTAATTGCACAACTTGATGATATTTGGTTATGGCATAAAAGGCTATGTCATATTAACTTTGAAAATTTGGTAGAGATAAGTAAGAAGAAAAAGGTAAGAGGTCTACCTAGATTGAAGAAACTTGAGAATGTGATGTGCAAGGAATGCCAGTTAGGAAAAATGACAAAGTCAAGTTTCAAGAGAAAATCCTTTACTTCTGAAAACATTTTAGATTTGGTTCATATTGACCTTTGTGGACCTATGGGTGTACAAAGTTACTATGGTGCTAGATACTTTATCTTATTTGTTGATGATCATACTAAGATGATGCATGTGATGTTTCTAAAAGAAAAATCTGAAGCTTTTCAATTCTTTAAGTGGTATTTGGCTAAGGTTGAAAAGGAGACAGGTAGGAACCTGAAATGTCTTACATCTAACTGAGGTGGAGAATTTACATCAAATGAATTTAATCTATTTTGCAATGATAGAGGAATTAAAAGACAGATGTCTGCACCAAGAACACTTCCACATAATGGTATAGTAGAAAGGAGAAACAAATCTATCTTGGATAGTGCAAGGAAATTGATGATTGAAAAGAATGTGGCATAGAAATATTGGAAAGAGGCTATAAGCACTACTGTCTACGCTCTTAATTGGGTACAGATCAAGAAAGGTACAAATCTGACACACTATGAACTATGGCATTGGCATGCACCGAGTGTTAAATACTTTAGAATCTTTGGAAGTAAGTGCTATATATATTAAAAGACACTAGGAATGGAAAGTTTGATGCTAAGAGTGATGAAGTCATATTCCTAGGGTACTCCACAAAAAGTAAAGCTTATAAGTGTTTGAACTCTAACACTAACAAAATTGTGGAAAGTGTGAATGTCAAAATTGATGAGTATACAGAAAGAAATGAAGCTGACAGCAAAAGAGAACCAAAATATTATAGATATTTTGTGTGCATTAAAGAAGAAGAAGAGGCAAGTAATAGACTTGCACCTGATGTCGAGTCTCAGGTAAGCCATGCTGAGTGATAGAGAGAAGCTACTAAGCGTCAGGAAAATAGTGCCGAGAAAGAACAAGAACATACTGAGCTACAAGGAAATGTTGTTGAGTATCAAGAAGAGGTTGTCAAGTATTCTAAAGTTGAATCTGACAATCTTATTGAGGAACATGATGAAATAGAAGAGAGTATAGCTAAACTTGTTTTGGAAAAATATGTAAGAAGACATCATAAGCCTGAACAGATAATTGGAGACAAAGATACTAGAATCCAGACCAGAAGTAAGACTAAGGATCCAACATGTCTACTATGTGAATTTGAACCGAAGACAACTAGAGAAGCATTAGAGAATAAACACTGGATAAAAGTAATGAATGAAAAAATTGACCAGATTGAGAAGAATGATACTTGGACTCTGGTGCCGAGACCTGAAAACAAAAATGTTATAGGAACAAAGTGGGTGTTTCAGAATAAGATAAATGAAAATGGTGAAATCACTAGGAACAAAGCTAGGTTGGTATGCAAAGACTACGTAGAAGAAGAAGTAATAGATTATGGGGAGACATTTGCCCCTGTAGCTAGATTCGAAGGAGTAAGAACTTTTCTTGCATATGCTGATTATAAATATTTCAAGGTATATCAAATGGATGTCAAGTCTGCATTTTTGAATGGTATACTAGAAGAAGAAGTTTACATAGATCAACCAGAAGGTTTTATTGATCCAAATAGAAGACACATGGTGTGAAAACTAAACAAAGCATTATATGGATTAAAGCAAGCTCCCAGAGCATGGTATGAGAGGTTGCACAACTACTTGATACAGATTGGATTTTCAAGAAAAAATGACACAAGCAATCTGTACATGAAGGATGAAGAAGGTAAAAGTATCTTGTTGGAAATTTTTTTTGTGGATGACATTATTTTTGGTGCACAAGATGCATTATGTAATAGTTTCTCAAATGAAATGAAAACTGAATTTGAAATTAGTATGTTTGGTGAGATCAAATTCTTTGTTGGTTTATAAGTATATCAAAGGAAGAATGGAATTTTCATTACATATTCTAAGTATGTTAATGAAATACTGAAAACTTTTGGGATGGAAGATGCTAAACCAGTGGGAACTCCCATGGTTACTAGACAAAAGTTATCTAAGAATGATGATGATGTAGAAGTAAATTAGACTCTATACAGATCCATGATTGGAAAATTGTAGTATGTTGTACATAGGAGACCAGATATTGCATTAGCTATTGGGATTGTGGCAAGATTCTCTACCACTCCTAAGGAAACACATATGATGGCCGTGAAAACAATTATGAGATACTTGAAAGGAACTACTGACTATGGTCTATATTATAAGAAGGATGACAAATTTCAACTTTGAGTTTATACAGATGCTGATTGGGTAGGAAATGTAGATGAATGAAAGAGTACTAGTGGTGGAGCTTTCTTTCTTGGATAGAGATTAGTCTCCTAGACAAGCAAGAAATAAAATTGCATTTCCCAATCTACTGCCGAGGCTGAGTATGTTGCTGCTATAGTAAATTGTTCAAACTTGGTATGGATAAAACAATTGTTGATAGGCATGAAAGAAGAAATTACTGAACCTGTTGTTATTTTCTATGACAACACAAGTGCTATAAATATTTCTAAGAATCTAGTGATGCACACTAAGACCAAGAACATTGCAATCAATTATCACTACTTGAGAGAATTAGTACAAGATAAAGAATTCTGAATGGAATATGTGAATACAAAAGAACAATTAGTAGACATATTCACTAAAGCTTTACCCAGATAAACTAATGAGTATTCAAGAAGTTAATTAGGGGTTCTTCCCCTAACTGAGGCTGCCTACACAAGCTACGAGCACTGCATCAAATGTGTTACAACAAAAAAATTGACAAATTGATGTAGAAGATTGTCACACTTTAGGGCTGGCCTAGAGTTGTGAAGAGAAGCAAAGATAAGGAATCAATAATAAGCAAGATGATAGAGGGAGAAACACTGAGCTGCACATATATTATCTACATCTGATGGATGTATGTTATAGTTGCTGCTTTGGAATTTTTGTCAAAGAGGGAGATGAATTGATATGATAACACATGATTCTGAAAAGTAAGAGGGAGATGAATTGATGAACTAATGGGAGATGAACTGATGGAACTGAAGATAAGGTCAATGAACTTAAATGAAGAATCATGATAGAGGGAGATCTGAATACTTCTGACGGTCACAGAAGTGAGGCTTATAGGATTCTGAATCAGAATGAAGCTAAGGATATTATAAATAATTTTCTGATGGATAGATAAGTTTTTGGATTGGTTGGTAATCCATGTGTTATTCAAGTGATATCATATGGTGTTACCATCAATGCCAAAGAGGGAGATTGTTGGAAACTGCAATTGAAATAATTTTTGTATTGTCATTGATGTCAAACCTTAATTGGTAAGACTGTTGCTACTTAGGAAAGTACTATATCTATTTGAGTGTTGCTAAGGGGCTAAGAAAGGTTGGTAACAATAGCACCTAGGGAAAGGTTGAGTTATCTTGATACTACAAAGTGTACTTGACTATGTTGCACAATGATGAGATAATGTATTGTTTATCTTAGTAAGACTGAAGACTAAACTGGTAGGCTTAACCAAGAAAAGAATGGAAAAATCATGTTTAAGCCGAGTGATGTTAGTGTCGACTGAGTTCGTATATTTCAAAAAAAATTCTATTGTCGACCGAGCATTAGTAAATTGTCAAGGAAGACAGTGTAAGCCGAGGAAATAGTGCTAGTAATGACCGAGCTTTCTACATGAAGACCGAGTGAACAATCACAGTATTGACCGAGCATCAACAATTTTATATTTGAAGAGACTTTAATTTTGGAGTTGACATTGTTGAATTCTTGGATTATGTAAAATGTGTTCACTTTATTTATTGATTTTTTGGAAGCATTAAATGCATTGTAAAACATTTTATTGTAAATTTCTAAGAGATTTCAAATGATTCTAGAAAAGGAGCCAAAGAACATGAAGCAGGTAGATTCAATGAATCTGATCTAACCCTAAGATCTACGATTGAGATTGAGCAGCAAAAGATGAGTTAACCTAATTGAGGAAAATATAAGGAAACCTAAGCATTGTGATATGCATGCACATGGAGAATAGAGAATGTTGGAAGAAGAAAGTTTTATTGATTGAATAAGCAGAAAAGGCTGAAGGAGAAGTATGGTGATTGCTTGAAGAAATGTTCCAAGCAGATCAGAGATGGAAATGGAAAAGTTTCAAAGTCAGTAAACCAACATTAGTGTATGGAATGGGATTTGATATTTGCAAAGTGAGTTGTATATTTTTCAGATAATACTCCTACTAATTTCTAACCATTGTAACAGTCAAAATGCTTTTAACAGAGGTTGACCTAATAATCATATGTTAAATCCTTTGAACAAGGTTGCATTGTAATAGAGTGTATGTAAGTCCTATGAATAGGCTCACTTTTAACAGGGTGATTGAAATTCTCTAACCGGGTCACACCTGATAGTGTTCATTGTAACCTTTGATAGGGTTGGCTTTTTACCGAGCTCACTTCAGAAGAGTGAAAAAAATAGTAACATGTTACAAAGTGGTTTTTCCCAAATTGGGTTTCCACTATAAATCCTAGTGTTAATACTTGTTTGAATGTTTTAGATCTGAACATTACTATGTTTTGCAAGTTAAGTTACAGCTGGGTAGTGGACTACATTGTTAGATGTTTCTATTATTGAATTAGTGATGACCAAGTTTGTTTTGGTTTTGGATCTGATTTAAGGTTAAGTTTTTGAGATTGTTTTATACATCAGGACCCGAGAACAACTAATTCACCCCCCCTCTCTGTTGTTCTAAATCATATTAGCAATTGGTATTAGAGATTTGTTGCTTATTATTAGTGTTGACAAAAATCAAATTTAAAGGGGCTTGAAGAAAATGATCAGGATGTATAAGAAGGAGGTACCAAAGCTCAACAAGGAAAACTTCCTCACATGGAAAAGCTTGATGAAGCTGCATCTGGCCGGTATTGGTGACTCTGCAAAGTACTACATTGAGAATAGTTATGTCTCACCTGTCACACCTTTGACTACCAAAGAAATGAGAGCTAAGCAAGAACATAATTAGGCAATGCTAAAAATTGCATCTTCCCTAAGCTATCCAGAATTTGAGGACATTAAGGATTGCACAACAACTAAGGATATGTAGGACACTCTTGCAAGGATCTATGGTGGTGACTTGAATGTGCTGAAAGAAAAGGCCAAGAGTCTTAGAGGTAAGTTTGATGAAATGAGAATGCAAGAAGGTGAAAACATTGCACAATATTGTGGTAGAATAAAAGAAGTTGTGAATGCTATTAGAGGAGAAAATGGGGCTATTGATGATGAAACTATAATTGGGAAAGTACTAAGAACCCTGTGTCCTATATATGCTATTAAGATCTCAGCTATTCAAGAATCTAGATGTAACTCTGCTAATGTGCTTACTTTGGCAAGTTTGGTTGGTAAGATGACTACTTTCAAACTCTCTAACTATGATAATTTCACTATTGGAAGCATTGGAAATGTTGAATCTGCTTTTAAGTCAGAGCTAGTTCTGAACAAGACAAAGAAAGAAAAAGAAAAATGCATCAGTGAAAGTGAAAGTGAAAGTGATAGTGAAAGTGACAGTGACACTTCTAATGAAGACCTAGAAGATCTAGAAGCTCTTATGGCTAGAAGACTGAGAAGGGGAAAAGGAAAGTATAAAGGTAAACTCCCTATTATATGATTTGCATGTAATAAAGTTGGTCATATAGCTGCTAGATGTCCTGATAGGAAGGATAAAGATGATGAAAGGAAAAGAAAACACAAAGACAAAAAAGATGACAGAAGCAACCGATGGAATAGAGACTACAAGGGAAAAGGTAAGAAATCTTGTTACATTGCTGAAAAAGAGACTGACACTGATTGTGATGATTTTGAAATTGAGGTAGTCTACATTGCAATGAAAGATGAATCTAATGAGGATGAGAAAACTGCATTGATATCCTATGTGAACAAGAATGATAAATGGATTATTGACAGTGGCTTTTCACATCACATGACTAGTGACACAAATAAGTTTGAGACCCTACACCATTACAGAGGTAGAAGTGTAAAATTTGGTAATGATGCACCATGTCCTGTTAGAGGAAAATGTTTGATTAAATTGACTGATAAGATATCTTGTGAAAATGTATATTGGGTTGAAGGTCTTAACTATAATTTGTTAAGTGTTGCTCAGCTTAACAAAACTGGTTACCGAGTGGAATTTCATCACAAGCAAGCTAAAATATTTGATGCTACTGGAGAACTAATTGGAAGTGGTGATTAGACTAGAGGTAATTTGTTCTATCTTGACCTATCTGAAGAAACATGTTTAATTGCACAACTTGATGATATTTGGTTATGGCATAAAAGGCTATGTCATGTTAACTTTGACAATCTGGTAGAGATAAGTAAGAAGAAAAAGGTAAGAGGTCTACCTAGATTGAAGAAACCTGAGAATTTGATGTGCAAGGAATGCCAGGTAGGAAAAATGACAAAGTCAAGTTTCAAGAGCAAATCCTTTACTTCTCAAAACATTTTACATTTGGTTCATACTAACCTTTGTGGACCTATGGGTGTACAAAGATACTATGGTGGTAGATACTTTATCTTATTTGTTGATGATCATACTAAGATGATGCATGTGATGTTTCTAAAAGAAAAATCTAAAGATTTTCAATTATTTAAGTGGTATTTGGCTAAGATTGAAAAGGAGACAGGTAAGAACTTGAAATGTCTTAGAGCTGACCGAGGTGGAGAATTTACATCAAATGAATTTAATCTATTTTGCAATGATAGAGGAATTAAAAGACAGATGTCTGGACCTAGAACACCTCCATAGAATGGTATAGCAGAAAGGAGAAATAGATCTATCTTGGATTGTGCAAGGCCATTGATGATTGAAAATAATGTGGCACAAAAATATTAGAAAGAAGCTATAAGCACTACTGTCTACACTCTTAACTGGGTACAGATCAAGAAAGGTACAAATCTAACACACTATGAACTATGGCATGGGCATGCACCGAGTTGTAAATACTTAAGAATCTTTGGAAGTAAGTGCTATTTATTAAAAGACACTAGGAATGGAAAGTTTGATGCTAAGAGTGATGAAGGCAAATTCCTAGGGTAATCCACAAAAAGTAAAGCTTATAAGTGCTTGAACTCTAACACTAACAAAATTGTGGAAAGTGTGCATGTCAAAATTTATGAGTATGCAGAATGAAATGAAGCTGACAGAAAAAGAGAACCAGAAGATTATAGATCTTTTTTGTACATTGAAGAAGAAGGAGAGGAAAGTAACAGACTTGCACCTGATGCCGAGACTTAGGTAAGCAATGCCGAGTGATAGATAGAAGCTGTCGAGCATCAGGAAAATATTGTTGAGAAAGAACAAGAACATGTCAAGCTACAAGAAAATGTTGTTGAGTATCAGGAAGAGGTTCCCGAGTATTCTGAAGTTGAATCTGACAATCTTATTGAGGAACATGATGAAATAGAGGAGAGAACAGATGAACTTGTTTTGCAAAAATATGTAAGAAGACATCATAAGCCTGAACAGATAATTGGAGACAAAGATATTGGAATCCAGACCAGAAGTAAGACTAAGGATCCAACATGTCTACTATGTGAATTTGAACCAAAGACAACTAGAGAAGCATTGGAGAATAAACACTGGATACAAGCAATGAATGAAGAAATTGACCAGATTGAGAAGAATGATACTTGGAATCTGGTGCTGAGACCTAAAAACAAAAATGTTATAGGAACAAATTGGGTGTTTCAGAATAAGATAAATGAAAATGGTGAAATCACTAGGAAAAAAGCTAGGCTGGCATGCAAAGGCTATGCACAAGAAGAAGGAATAGATTATAGGGAGACATTTGCCCCTATAGCTAGATTGGAAGGCGTAAGAACTCTACTTGCATATGCTGCATGTAAAGAATTCAAGGTATATCAAATGGATGTCAAGTCTACATTTTTGAATGGTATACTAGAATAAGAAGTTTACATAGAACAACCAAAAGGTTTTATTGATCCAAAAAGAAGACACATGGTGTGCAAACTGAACAAAGCATTATATGGATTAAAGCAAGCTCCCAGAGCATGGTATGAGAGGTTGCACAACTACTTGATATAGACTGGATTTTCAAGAACAAATGACAAAAGCAATATGTACATGAAGGATGAAGAAGGTAAAGGTATCTTGCTCGCAAAATTTTTTGTGGATGACATTATTTTTGGTGGACAAGATGCATTATGTAAAAGTTTCTCAAATGAAATGAAAACTGAATTTGAAATTAGTATGTTTGGTGAGATCAAATTCTTTGCTGGTTTACAAGTATATCAGATGAAGAATGGAATTTTCATTACATAGTCTAAATATGTTAATGAAATACTAAAAACTTTTGGGATGGAAGATGCTAAACTAGTGGGAACTCCCATGGTTACTGGACAAAAGTTATCTAAGAATGATGATGATGTAGAAGTAATTCAGACTCTGTATAGATCCATGATTGGAAAATTGTAGTATGTTTTACATAGCAAACCAGATATTGCATTAGCTATTGGGATTGTGGCAAGATTCTCTGCCAATCCTAAGGAAACACATATGATGGCCGTGAAAACAATTATGAGATACTTGAAAGGAACTATTGACTATGGTCTATATTATAAGAAAGATGACAAATTTGAACTCTAAGTTTATACAAATGGTGATTGGGCAGGAAATGTAGATGATAGAAAGAGTACTAGTGGTGGAGATTTCTTTCTTGGATAGAGATTAGTCTCCTAGACAAGCAAGAAACAAAATTGCATTTCCCAATCTACTGTTGAGGCCAAGTATGTTGCTGCTGCAGTAAATTGTTCAAACTTGGTATCGATGAAACAATTGTTGATAGGCATGAAAGAAGAAATTAATGAACCTGTTGTTATTTTCTGTGACAACACAAGTGCTATCAATATTTCTAAGAGTCCAGTGATGTACACTAAGACCAAGCACATTGCAATCAAGAATCACTACTTGAGAGAATTAGTACAAGATAAAGAATTCTGAATGGAATATGTGAATACAAAAGAATAATTAGCAGACATATTCACTAAATCTTTACCTAGAGAAGCTCATGAGTATTTGAGAAGTCAATTAGGGGTTCTTCCCCTAAAAGAGGCTTCCTAGACAAGCCAGGAGCACTGCATCAAATGTGCTACAGCAGAAAATTTGACAAATTGATGCAGAAGATTGTCACACTTTAGGGCTAGCCTAGAGTTGTGAAGAGAAGCAAAGACAAGGAGCCACTCATAAGCAAGATGATAGAGGGAGAAACACTGAGCTGCATAGATATTATCTACATCTAATGGATGTATGTTTTAGTTGCTTCTTTGGCATTTTTGTCAAAGTGGGAGGTTAACTGATATGATAACACATGAGATATGATAACACATGATACTAAAAAGTAAGAGGGAGATGAATTGATGAACTAATGGGAGATGAATTGATGGAATTGAAGATAAGGCTAATGAACTAAAATGAAGAATCAGGATAGAGGGAGATCTGAATACTTCTAATGGTCATAGAAGTGATCAAGGTAGAGGGAGATCTGAATACTTCTAATGGTCACAGAAGTGAGACTTATAGGATTCTGAATTAGATTGAAGCTAAGGATATTATAAATAATTTTTTGATGGACAGATAAGGTTTTGGATTGCTTGGTAATCCATGTGTTATTCAGGTGATATCATATGGTGTTGACATCAATGCCAAAGAGAAAGATTATTGGAAACTGCAATTGAAATAATTGTTGTATTGTCATTGATGTCAAACCTTAATTGGTAAGACTGTTGCTACTTAGGAAAGTACTATATCTATTTGAGTGTTGCTAAGGGGCTAAGCAAGGTTGGTAACAATAGCACCTAGGGAAAGGTTGAGTTATCTTGATACTGCAAAGTGTACTTGACTATGTTGCACAATGATGAGATAATGTATTGTTTATCTTAGTAAGACTGAAGACTAAACTGGTAGGCTTAACCGAGAAAAGAATAGAAAAATCATGTTTAAGCCCAGTGATGTTAGTGTCTACTGATTTAGTATATGCCGAGTAAAATTCTAGTGTCGACCAAGCATTAGTAAATTGCTGAGGAAAACAGTGTAAGCTGAGGAAATGATTTTAGTAATGACCAAGTTTTCTACATGAAGACCGAGTGAACAATCACAGTATTGACCGAGCATCAACAATTTTATATTTGAAGAGAATTTAATTTTGGAGCCTACATTGTTGAATTCTTGGATTATGTAAAACAAGTTGACTTTATTTATTGATTGTTTGGAAGCATTAAATGCATTGCAAAATATTTTATTGTAAATCTTTAAGAGATTTGAGATGATTCCATAAAAGGAGCTGAAGAACATGAATCAAGTAGATTTAATGAATCTAACCTAACCCTAAGATCTATGATTGAGATTGAGTGGCAAAAGATGAGTTAACCTAATTGAGGAAAATATAAGGGAACTTGTGCAATGTGATAGGCATGCACATGAGAACAGAGAATGTTGGAAGAAGAAAGTTTTATTGACTGAATAAGAAGAAAAGGCTGAAGGAGAAGTATGGTGATTGCTTGAAGAAAAGTTCTGAGTAGGTCAGAGATGGAAATGGAAAAGTTTCAAAGTCAGTAAACCAACATTAGTGTATGGAATCAGATCTGATATTTGCAAAGTGAGTTGTATATTTTACAGATAATACTACTACTACTTTCTAACCATTGTAATAGTCAAAATCTTTTTAACAGAGGTTGACCTAATAGTCATATGTTAAATCCTTTGAACAAGGTTGCATTCTAATGGAGTGTATGTAAGTCCTATGAATAGGATCACTTTTAACAGGGTGATTGAAATCTATTAGCCAGGTCACACCTAATAGTGTGTATTGTAACCTTTGACAGGGTTGGCTTTTTACCAAGCTCACTTTAGAAGAGTGAAAATAATAGTAGCATGTTACAAAGTGGTTTTTCCCAAATTGGGTTTCCACTATAAATCCTAGTGTTAATACTTGTGTGAATGTTTTAGACCTAAACATTACTATGTTTTGCAAGTTAAGTTACAGCTGGGTAGTGGACTACATTGTTAGATGTTTCTATTATTGAATCATTGATGACCGAGTTTGTTTTGGTTTTGGATCTGATTTAAGGATAAGTTTTTGAGATTTTTTTATACATTAGGACCTGAGAACAACTAATTCACCCCCCCTCTATATTGTTCTAAATTGTATTAACAATTGGTATTAGAGCTTTGTTGCTTATTATTAGTGTTGACAAAAATCAAGTTTAAAGGGGCTTGAAGAAAATGATCAAGATGTATAAGGAGGTACCGAAGCTCAACAAGGAAAACCTCCCTGCATGGAAAAGCTTGATGAAGCTACATCTAGCCGGTATTGGTGACTCTGCAAAGTACTACATTGAGGACAGTTATGTCTCACCTATCACACCTTTGACTCCTGAAGAAATGAGAGCTAAGCAAGAACATAATCAGGCAATGCTAGAAATTGCATCTCCCCTAAGCTATCGAGAATTTGAGGACATTAAGGACTGCACAACTGCTAAGGATATGTGGGACACTCTTGCAAGGATCTATGGTGGTGACTTGAATGTGTTGAAAGTAAAGGCCGAGAGTCTTAGAGGTAAGTTTGATGAATTGAGAATGAAAGAAGGTGAAAACATAACACAATATTGTGGTAGAATAAAAGAAGTTGTGAATGCTATTAGAGGAGAAAATGGGGGTATTGATGATGAAACTATAATTGGTAAAGTACTAAGAACCCTGCGTCTTATATATGCTATTAAGATCTCAGATACTTAGGAATCTAGATGTAACTCTGCTAATGTGCTTACTTTGGAATGTTTGGTTGGTAAGCTGACTACTTTTGAGCTCTCTAACTATGATAATTTCACTCTTGGAAGCATTGGAAATGTTGAATCTGCTTTTAAGTTAGAGCTAATTCTGAACAAACCAAAGAAAGAAAAAAAAAAGAAAAAGTAAGATGCATCAGTGAAAGTGAAAGTGAAAGTGAAAGTGACAGTGACACTTCTGATGAAGACTTAGAAGATCTAGAAGCTCTTATGGCTAGAAGACTAAGAAGGGAAAAAGGAAAGTATAAAGGTAAACTCCCTATTATAAGTTTTGCATGTAATAAAGTTGGTCATATAGCTGCTAGATGTCCTAATAGGAAGGATAAAGATGATGAAAGGAAAAGCAAACACAAAGACAGAAAAGATGATAGAAGCTACCGATGGAACAAAGACTACAAGGGAAAAGGTAAGAAATCTTGTTACATTGCTGAAAAAGAGACTGACACCGATAGTGATGATTTTGAAATTGAGGTAGTCTATGTTGCAATGAAAGATGAATCTGATGAGGATGAGAAAACTACATTGATATCCTATGTGAACAAGAATGATAAATGGATTATTGACAGTGGTTGTTCACATCACATGACTAGGGACAAAAATAAGTTTGAGACCCTACATCATTACAGAGGTAAAAGTGTAAAATTTGGTAATGATGCACCATGTCCTATTAGAGGAAAATGTTTGATTAAACTGATTGATAAGATATCTTGTGAAAATGCATATTGGGTTGAAGGTCTTAATTATAATTTGTTAAGTGTTGCTCAGCTTAACAAAACTAGTTACCGAGTGGAATTTCATCACAAGCAAGCTAAAATATTTGATGCTACTAGAGAACTAATTGGAAGTGGTGATTAGACTAGAGGTAATTTGTTCTATCTTGACCTATCTGAAGAAACATGTTTAATTGCACAACTTGATGATATTTGGTTATGAAATAAAAGGCTGTGTCATTATAACTTTGACAATCTGGTAGAGATAAGTAAGAAGAAAAAGGTAAGAGGTCTACCTAGATTGAAGAAACCTGAGAATGTGATGTGCAAGGAATGCCAGTTAGGAAAAATGACAAAGTCAAGTTTCAAGAGAAAATCTTTTACTTCTGAAAACATTTTAGATTTAGTTCATATTGACCTTTGTGGACCTATGGGTTTACAAAGTTACTATGGTGCTAGATACTTTATCTTATTTGTTGATGATCATACTAAGATGATGCATGTGATGTTTCAAAAAGAAAAATTTGAAGCTTTTCAATTTTTTAAGTGGTATTTGGCTAAGGTTGAAATGGAGATAGGTAGGAACCTAAAATGTCTTAGATCTAACCAAGGTGGAGAATTTACATCAAATGAATTTAATCTATTTTGCAATGATAGAGGAATTAAAAGATAGATGTGATGGAAGAGCATCTTGGGTGTAAGAGCAATCTTGAATCACCCAAAAATATTTCTATTTTTGTATTCAATAAGGGCTATCTTGTGCAGAGCTATTATTTATGGAAACTTGCTATTTTTATTAAGTTGGTCATACAATCTCAGAATGTTTTGATTTTACATGTGGAGGTTCATCTCAGTCATATCAGCATGCTAGTAAAGTTTCATGGCTAGATCAGGTCTAGTTTTGAAGATATTAAAGATTTTTGATATTGGTAGTAGGGTACAAAAACTTTGAACTGAGTTTTGAAGGCTTTAGAGGCCCCGAATGAGGTTAAAAATTTGGGTGATAGGTGCTTGCGTGAGTCATGCCTGTAGAGTGCTTCGTGGCCTTTCTGAAATGGGGTTATAAAAGTCAATCGGGTCAACTGGTGATGACTTATGGTCTCCAGAAGTTGGGTCACCTGAAATGGTGGAAAATAATTTTCCTTCAAAATTTTTGGTCGGGTTTCAAAAGTTATTTTGAGCTGACTTTGATGTAATGAATTGAAAAATAAAATAATTCTAAGTTTGGTCAGCCCTAAGGGCTAAATTTTTGGAACCTTCTCGGGTGGTGGAAAATGCCTATATAAAGAAGGCCCGTAGTGTTGTCTAGGGTAGTTTTGGGTAGTAGATCTAGGTATTGATTTGAGGCTTTGTCCTATAGAATATTGTAAGGGAATGCCCATGTGGCTTTGCATATTGTAATTCTAAAAGTTTATAATTCCACATTTGTGGAGATAATAAGAAGCCAATTTTCTATTCTTGCATATTGTTGTTGTTTCTCTTTTTCTGTTATGTGTTTGTGGTATTAAGGGAAGCACCCTTCATCAAGTGGTATCAAAGTAGGAGTTCCTGAGTGCATGAATAGATCACCGACTATGAGGTAGTTTGAACAAAGACCGTGGTTAGGGTTTCAGCGTGCATCGCAAAAATTTCTCCATGAAGGGAATGTGGTGGAAGAGCCGGTGTTGTAACACCTGAGGTTAGAGCACTCTAGAGATAAGTGCGATCATTGCAAGAGGAGATTCATAGAGGAATGAATCTTAATGTCAGAGATGAAAGTGAGGATGAAGCCGAACAAGAAGATCAAGAAGGAGAAGTTTTAGTTGTGAACAAGGAGGAAGAAAGACTTTTTTGGGCCATTTCCAAGATCAGAAAAAGACCTAAGATTGAGGTTCCTACATTTTTAAGAAATATTAACCCAGAGGAGTTGATCAATTGGATCAATGAATGTGAAGAATATTTTGAGTACGAAGATATTGAGGATCTTGATAGGGTCAAATTCGCAAAGGCTAGACTGAAAGGTCATGCGAAGATCTGGTGGCAAGAGATTCAATTGGAGCGAAATAGAAGAGGGAAAGATAAAATCACAAGATGGGATCAAATGGTGGATAAATTAAAGCTGTAGTTCATTCCTTTTGATTATGAGCTTGACCTACTGAAGAAGATGTAAAGTTTGAAGTAGGTAGGAAGATCTTTTCAGGAGTATATAGAGGAGTTCTATCGAATCCTCATTAGAATAGGCCACGCAGAAGCTGACAAGGAGAAAGTTTCCTATTACCTTAATGGGTTAAGGCTGAGCATTCAAGAGGAGCTAAATCTAGTTTGAATGAATAGTATTGAAGAGGCATACCAGTTTGCCCTAAAAGTAGAGGAAAAGCTAAACAAGAAGTTTGAGAGCAGACAAAATAGAAGAGGTCACAGTGGATGATCTGGTGGATGGTCATATGGAGGTTGAAATGAAGATTTGAAAAAGAAGGATGAGGCCAGTAGAAGTCAAAATCAGAGAGGAAACAATTCCAATCCTTTCTAAGATCAGAACAATAGAGATCAGAGAGGAAGAGGAAGAGGATAAGGTTCAGGAAGATGAGGCTTTTGTGGAACATGTTTTCACTATGGAGAAGAAGGTCATAGGGCATTTTTATATTTTCAATGCCAAGGAAGGATAGATAGGAGGAATGAAGGCCAGGCCAGAGTGGCACATGTAGATGAAGATGCCAGATCCTCAAATTTTGAAGATGCTAAAAGATGAGAAACATTGATTAACAGAAGAGTCCTGCTGAGTGGTGAGAATGAACCTAAACAAAGGAGGAGCTTGTTTCAAACTAGATGCAAGTGTGAGGGTAAATGTTGTGATGTGATTAATTATTGTGGAAGCACTGACAATTTGGTGTCAGAAGAGATGGTGACAAATTTGAAGCTCAAGAGATAGAAACACCCACATCCATATCGGATTGCCTGGGTCTAGGATCACCACAAAGTCATGGTCAGTGAAGAGTGCCTAGTAAAGTTCAAGATTGGTGGGTACCATGATGAGGTACTATGTGATATCATACCTATAGATGCATGTCATATGTTGTTGGATAGGCCGTGGTAGTTTGACAGATGTGTTGTACATGATGGTTGTGCAAATACCTATTCCTTGAGAAATGATGGAGTGTGACATAAGCTAAAGCCATTGAAGGAGATTGAAGAAAAGGTATGTGGTAATGAGAGAATAACTTTTGTTGATGGAAGAAAATTCCTAGATGGTATGAGGCATGATCATGTGTGTTTTTCTTTAATTCCAAAAGCTGGTCAAGAGGAAGTCGAGGATGTACCTGTAGAGGTTGCAGATTTGTTGAATAAGTTTCAAGATATTGTGTCTGATAATGTACCTGATGGATTACCACTGGTAAGGAAGATTATTCATCAGATGGATTTGATTTCAGGAGCTAGTTTTCCAAACAAGGCAGCACGCAGAATGACACTAACACAAAGTGAAGAGTTGAACAAACAAGTACATGAGTTATTGTAGAAGGGGTTGATTTGAGAGAGTCTGAGTTCCTATGCCGTACCAGTGGTATTAGCACCAAAGAAGAACTGAGAATGGAGGATGTGTATAGATTCTAGAGAAATAAACAAGATCAAAATCAAGTATAGGTTTCCATTGCCACGAATGGATGATATTATGGATTGTTTGAGTGGAGCTTTGTATTTTTGAAAGATACATTTGAAGAGTGGATATCACTAGATTCAGATCAAAGAAGGAGATGCATGGAAGATTGCCTTCAAGATAAAGGAAGGAATGTATGAGTGGTTAGTCATGCCTTTTGGGCTAACCAATGCACCGAGCACTCTCATGCGGCTCATGAATGAGGTTCTAAAAGAATTTTCAGGTAAGTTTGTGATTGTTTACCTCGATGATATTTTGATCTTTAGCAAGACATTGGAGGAACATATGATGCATATTCATATGGTGTTTGAGAAGTTAAGAGATGAGAAATTGTTGATTAATTTGAAGAAGTGCAGTTTTGTGAAGAAGGAATTAGTGTATTTGGGATTTGTAGTTTCAGCAGAAGGTCTGAAAATGGATCCAAAGAAAGTACAGGCTATCCTCGAATGGCCTACTCCAAGGAGTGCTACTGAGGTAAGATCTTTTCATGGTTTGGTTAGCTTTTATAGAAAGTTTATCCAAAATTTTAGCAGTATTTATGGACCCTTGACTGAAATAATGAGAGTGGATAGAAAAGAGTTCAAGTGGACTAATGGGGCAGATAAGAGTTTTAAACTATTGAAACAAAATGTTATAGAACAACCTATTTTAGCACTTCCAAATTTTTATAAGGTGTTTCAAGTAGACTATGATGCTAGTGGTACTACAATAGGAGCTGTTATGAGCCAAGAAGGTCAACCTATTGCTTATTTCAGTGAGAAGTTAAATGATGCCAAGAGAAAATATTCTATTTATGATCAAGAATTTTATGCTATAGTTTAGGCATTGAAAAAGTGGAGACACTATCTTCTTCCTAAGGATTTTGTTCTATATACTGATCATCAAGCTTTTCAATATTTGAATAGTCAAGGAAAGTTGAATCAAAGGCATTTGAAATGGGTTGAGTTTTTGCAGAATTATATATTTGTTTTGAAATACAGAAGTGGAAAGTCTAACAAGGTTGCAGATGCACTTAGCAGAATGCAACTATTGCTGATAGAGATGTAGATTGAGGTGGTTGGGTTCAAGGAACTCAAGAATTTGTATCCAGAGGATCCCGATTTTGGTGAAGCTTGGAAAGCTTGTAAAGAACCTATTACTCTAGACAGAACAAAGTGGTTGGATTTCATCATTCAAGATGATATGTTATTTAGAGGGAGTCAGTTGTGCATTCCAAGAAGTTTTATGAGGGAGAATCTCATCAAGGAGAAGCATAGCATAGGATTGGCTGGACATTTTGGTCGTGATAAAACCCTTGCTTTGATTATTGAGAATTATTATTGGCCATAGTTGCAGCAAGATGTCAAGAATTTTGTACAGAGTTGTAGAGTATGTTAGATGGTGAAAGGAGTAAAGTAGAATATAAGGTTGTATCAGCCATTACCTGTACCAGAGAAGCCTTGGGAGGATATCAGTATGGAATTTGTTCTTGGTTTGCCAAGGATGCAGTGGGGACATGATTCCATTTTTGTGATAGTTGACAAATTTTGAAAGATGACAAATTTTATTCCCTATAAGAAGACTAATGATGCTGTTCATGTAGCAGAATTGTTTTTTAGAGAAGTAGATTGACTACATGGTTTGCCAAAGACCATAGTTTTAGATCAGGACACTAACTTTGATGGATATTTCTGGCATACATTGTGGAAGAAGTTGAAGGCAGATTTGAAATTCAGTTCATCACATCATCCACAAACTGATGGATAGACAGAGGTGGTGAATAGGAGTTTGGAAAATTTGTTGAGATGTTTGGTTGGGGATAAGCCAACAGGATAGGATTTGATTTTACTAGAGGTAGAATTTGCATACAATAATTCTGTCAAGAGGAGCACTGGTAAATCATCATTCTAGATTGTATATGGGAGTAGTCCAAGAAATGCATTTGAGTTAAGAAAGATAGATAAAGGAGAAATAAGTAGTGCTGAAGGTGAAGATTTTGCAGAATATTTGAAGAATATCCATGAGGAGGTGAGGAAGCACATTACCAAGATGAATGCATAGTATAAGGCTAAGGGAGATGAGAAAAGGAGGCATAAGGAATTTTAGGTTGGAGATAAAGTCATCATTCATTTGTGGAAGGAAAGATTTCTAGTTGGTACATATAACAAGTTGAAAATGAAGAAGTTTGGGCCATGCAGGATACTGAAGAAGCATGATTCGGGAAACGCATATGAGATAGAATTGCATATTGAGCTGAATATTTCACCAGTATTTAATATTTTAGATCTGATAGAGTATCATGAAGGAGGTGTTGAAGATGAGGTTAGAACAACACAGTGGAGTATTCCAAAAATTAGTTCAGATATCAAGGAGATTGAAGACATACTAGATAGTCATGTTAGCAGAAGCACAAGGAACAGGACATATGAAGAGTATTTGGTCAAATGAAAAGGATGACCTGTTGAAGATTCACCATGGCTAACAAAAGAGGAGGTTAACCATCTTGGTTTTCCTCTACATACCCGAGCCATGACAGGGTCACTTCTCAAATTATCCTGGGTGTCTGATGCAAGAGCATCCTAGGTGTAAGAGCAATCTTGCATCACCCAAAAATATTTCTATTTTTGTATTCAATTAGGGCTATCTTGTGCAGAGTTGCTATTTATGAAAAATTGCTATTTTTAGTAAGTTGGTCATAAGATCTCAAAATGTTTTGATTTTACATGTGGAGGTTCATCTTAGTCATATTAGCCTGCCAATAAAATTTCATGGCTAGATCAGGTCTAGTTTTGAAGATATTGAAGATTTTTGATATTGGCAGCAGGGTATAGAAACTTTGAACTCAATTTTGAAGGCTTTAGAGGCCCCGGATGAGGTTAAAAATTTGGGTGACAGGTGCTTGCGTGAGTCAAGCCCATAGAGCGCTTTGTGGCCTTTGTAAAATGGGGTTATAATAGTCAATCGGGTCAACTGGTGATGACTTATGGTCTCCGGAAGTCGGGTCACCTGAAATGGCAAAAAATAATTTTCCTTCAAAATTTTTGGTTGAATTTCAAAAGTTATTTTGAGCTGACTTTGATGTAATAAATTAAAAAATAAAATAATTCTAAGTTTGGTCGGCCCTAATGGCTAAATTTTTGGAACCTTATGGGGCAGTGAAAAATGCCTATATAAAGAAGGTCCGTAGTGTTGTCTAGGGCAATTCTAGGTAGCAGATCTAGGTATTGATTTGAGGCTTTGTCCTATAGAAGATTGTAAGGGAATGCCCATGTGGCTTTGCATATTGTAATTCTGAAAGTTTGTAATTCCACATTTCTGGAGATAATAAGAAGCCAATTTTTTGTCTTACATATTGTTGTTGTTTCTCTATTTCTGTTATGTGTTTGTGGTATTAAGGGGAGCACCCTTCATCAAGTGGTATTAGAGTAGGAGTTCCTAAGTGTGTGAATAGATCATCAATCGTGAAAATGCCTCCATGAAGGGAACGTGGTGGAAGAGCCGGTGTTGTAACACCTAAGGTTAGAGCACTCTAGAGACAAGTGTGAGCATTGTAAGAGGAGATTCACAGAGAAATAAATCTTAATGTCAGAGATGAAAGTGAGGATGAAGCCGAAGAAGAAGATTAAGAAGGAGAAGTTGAAATTGTGAACCAAGAGGAAGAAAGACTTTTTCGGGCCATTTCCAAGATCAGAAAAAGACCTATGATTGAGGTTCCTACATTTTCAAGAAATATTAACCCAAAGGAGTTGATCGACTAGATCAATGAATGTGAAGAGTATTTTGAGTACGAAGATATTGAGGATCCTAATAGGGTCAAATTTGCAAAGGCCAAATTGAAAGGTCATGCAAAGATCTGGTGGCAAGAGATTCAATTAGAGTGAAATAGAAGAGGGAAAGATAAAATCACAAGAGGAGAGTCCTACTGAGTGGTGAGAATGAACTTGAATAGAGGAGGAGCCTGTTTCACACTAGATGCAAGTGTGAGGGTAAATGTTGTGATGTGATTATTGATAGTGGAAGCACTGACAATTTGGTGTCAGAAGAGATGGTGACAAATTTGAAGCTCAAGAGATAGAAACACCCACATCCATGTCGGATTGACTGGGTGTAGAATGACCACAAAGTCATGGTCAGTGAATAGTGCCTAGTAAAGTTCAAGATTGGCGGGAACCATGATGAGGTACTATGTGATATCATACCTATGGATGCATGTCAGATGTTGTTGGGTAGGCCGTGGCAATTTGATAGATGTGTTGTACATGATGGTCATGTGAATACCTATTCCTTAACAAAGGATGGAGTGTGAAATAAGCTAAAACTATTGAAGGAGACTAAAAAAAAGGTATGTGGTAAAGCGAGAATAACTTTTATTGATGGAAGAAAATTCCTAGATGGTATGAGGCATGAGCATGTGTGTTTTTCTTTAATTCCAAAAGTTGGTAAAGAGGAAGTAGATGATATACCTATAGAGGTTGCAGATTTGTTGAATGAGTTTTAGGATATTGTATCTGTTAATGTACCTAATAGATTACCACTGGTAAGGAAGATTAGTCATCAGATGGATTTGATTCTAGGAGCCAGTTTTCCAAACAAGGTAGCATACAGAATGACACCAGTAGAAAGTGAAGAGTTGAATAGACAAGTACATGAGTTATTGCAGAAGGGGTTGATTCAAGAGAGTCTAAGTCCCTATGTCATATAGGCAGTATTAGTGCCAAAGAAGAATAGAGAATGGAGGATGTGTATAGATTCCAGAGCTATAAACAAGATTACAATTAAGTATAGGTTTCCATTGCCAAAAATGGATGATATTATGGATTGTTTGAGTGGAGCTGTGTATTTTTCAAAGATAGATTTGAAGAGTAGATATCACCAGATTCAAATCAGAGAAGGAGATGAATGGAAGACTACCTTCAAGACAAAGGAAGGACTATATGAGTGGTTAGTCATGCCTTTTGGGCTAACCAATGCATCAAGCACTTTCATGCGGCTCATGAACGAGGTTCTAAAAGAATTTCTTGGTAAGTTTGTAATTGTTTACCTAGATGATATTTTGATCTTTAGCAAGATATTGGAGGAACATATGATGCATATTTGTTTGGTGTTTGAGAAGTTAAGAAATGAGAAATTATTGATTAATTTGAAGAAGTGCAGTTTTGTGAAGAAGGAATTAGTGTATTTGGGATTTGTAGTTTTAGTAGAAGGTCTGAAAATGGATCTAGAGAAAGTATAGGCTATCCTCGAATGGCCTACTCTAAGGAGTGCTACTGAGGTAAGATCTTTTCATGGTTTAGCTAGCTTTTATAGGAAGTTTATTCAAAATTTTAGCAGTATTTGTGGACCCTTGACTGAAACAATGAGAGGGGATAGAAAAGAGTTCAAGTGGACTAATGGGGCAGATAAGAGTTTTAAACTGTTGAAATAAAAGGTTACAGAACAACCTATTTTAGCACTTCCATATTTTAATAAGGTGTTTCAAGTAGATTGTGATGCAAGTGGTACTGCAATAGGAGCTGTTATGAGCCAAGAAGGTCAACCTATTGCTTATTTCAGTGAGAAGTTAAATGATGCCAAGAGAAAATATTCTATTTATGATCAGGAATTTTATGCTATAGTTCAGGCATTGAAAAAGTGGAGACACTATCTGCTTCTGAATGAGTTTGTTTTGTATACTGATCATCAAGCTTTGCAATATTTGAATAGTCAAGAAAAGTTGAATCAAAGGCATTTGAAATAGGTTGAGTTTTTGCAGAGTTATACATTTGTTTTGAAACACAGAAGTGGAAAGTCTAATAGGGTTGCGAATGCACTTAGCAGAAGGTAACTATTGTTGATAGAGATGCAGATTGAGGTGGTTGGGTTCAAGGAACTCAAGAATTTGTATCCAGAGGATCCTGATTTTGGTGAAGCTTGGAAAGCTTGTAAAGAACCTATTACTCTAGACAGAACAAAGTGGCTGGAATTCATCATTTAGGATGATATGCTATTCAGAGGGAGTCAGTTGTGCATTCCAATTAGTTCTATTTGGGAGAATCTCATCAAGGAGAAGCATAGCGGAGGATTGGTTGGACATTTTGGTCATGATAAAACCCTTGCTTTGATTAGTGAGAATTATTATTGGCCACGATTGTAGCAAGATGTCAAGAAGTTTGTACAGAGTTGTAGACTATGTCAGATGGCGAAAGGAGTGAAGCAGAATATAGGGTTGTATTAGCCATTACCTATACCAGGGAAGCCTTGGGAGGATATCAATATGGACTTTGTTCTCAGTTTGCCAAGGACACAGTGGGGACATGATTCTATTTTTGTGGTAGTTGACAAATTTTCAAAGATGGCACATTTTATTCCCTGCAAGAAGGCTAATGTTGTTGTTCATGTAGTAGAATTGTTTTTCAGAGAAGTAGTGCGAGTACATGGTTTGCCAAAGAGCATAGTTTCAGATTGGGACACTAAGTTTGTTGGATATTTTTGGCATACACTGTGGAAGAAGTTGAAGATAGATTTGAAATTTAGTTCATTACATCATCCATAGACTAATGGATAGATAGAGGTGGTGAATAGGAGTTTGGGAAATTTGCTGAGATGTTTGGTTGGGGATAAGCCAACAGGATGGGATTTGATTTTACCACAGGTAGAATTTGCATACAATAATTCTATCAATGGGAGCACTGGTAAATCACCATTTCAGATTATATATGGGAGTAGTCCAAGAAATGGATCTGAGTTTAGAAAGATAGATAAAGGAGAAATAAGTAGTGCTGAAGGTGAAGATATTGTAGAACATTTGAAGAATATCCATGAGGAGGTGAGGAAGCACATTACCAAGATGAATGCATAGTGTAAGGCTAAGGTAGATGAGAAAAGGAGGCATAAGGAATTTTAGGTTGGAGCTGAAGTCATGGTTCATTTGCGGAAGGAAAGATTTCTAGTTGGTACATATAAAAAGTTGAAAATGAAGAAGTTTGGGCCATGCAAGATACTGAAGAAGGATGATTCAGGAAATGCATATGAGGTAGAATTGGCTACTGAGATGAATATTTCACCAGTATTTAATATTTTAGATTTGATAGAGTATCATGAAGGAGGTGTTGAAGATGAGGTTACAGCAGCACAGTGGAGTATTCTGACAATTAGTTCAGATATCAAGGAGATTGAAGACATACTAGATAATCATATTGGTAGAAGCACAATGAATAGGACATATGAAGAGTATTTGGTCACTTCTCAAATTACCCCAGGTGTCTGATGTAGGAGCATCCTGGGTGTAAGAGCAATCTTGCATCACGCAAAAATATTTCTATTTTTGTATTCAATAAGGGCTATCTTGTGTAGAGCTGCTATTTATGGAAACTTGCTATTTTTAGTAAGTTAGTCATACAATCTTAGAATGTTTTGATTTTACATGTTGAGGTTTCTCCTAGTCATATCAGCCTACCAGTAAAGTTTCATGGCTAGATCAGGTCTAGTTTTTAAGGTATTGAAGATTTTTAGTATTGGCAGCAGGGTACAAAAACTTTGAACTTAGTTTTGAAGGCTTTAGAGGCCCCAGATGAGGTCAAAAATTTGGGTGACAAGCACTTGCGCAAGTGAAGCCTGTAGAGTGCTTTGTGGCCTTTTTGAAATGGGGTTATAATAGTCAACCGGGTCAACTAGTGATGACTTATGGTCTCCGAAAGTTGGGTCGCCTGAAATGGTGAAAAATAATTTTCCTGCAAAAATTTTGTTCAGGTTTCAAAAGTTATTTTGAGCCGAATTTGATGTAATAAATAGAAAAATAAAATAATTCTAAGTTTGGTCCACCCTAAGGGCTAAATTTATAGAACCTTCTGGGGCAGTGGAAGATGCCTATATAAAGAAGGCTCGTAGCATTGTCTAGGGAAGTTCTGGGTAGTAGATTTGGGTATTGATTGGAGGCTTTGTCTTACAAAATATTATAAGGGAATGCCCATTTGGCTTTGCATATTGTAATTCTGAAAGTTTGTAATTCCACATTTGTGGAGATAATAAGAAGCCAATTTTCTATTCTTGCACATTGTTGTTGTTTCTCTATTTCTATTATGTGTTTGTGGTATTAATGGGAGCACCCTTCATCAAGTGGTATCAGAGCAGGAGTTCCTGAGTGTGTGAACAAATCGCTGACTATGTTGAAGTTTGCACCAGGACCATGGTTAGGGTTTTAGCGCACATCATGAAAATACCTCCATGAAGGGAACATGGCAGAAGAGCCAATGTTGTAACACCTGAGGTTAGAGTGCTCTAGAGACAAGTGCAAGCATTGCAAGAGGAGATTCATAGAGGAATGAATCTTAACGTCAGAGATGAAAGTGAGGATGAAGCCGAAAAAGAATATCAAGAAGGAGAAGTTGAAGTTGTGAACCAAGAGGAAGAAAGACTTTTTTGGGCCATTTCCAAGATCGGAAAAAGACCTAAGATTGAGGTTCCTACATTTTCAAAAAATTTTAACCTAGAGTAGTTGATCGACTGGATCAATGAATGTGAAGAATATTTTGAGTACGAAGATATTGAGGATCCTGATAGGGTCAAATTTGCAAAGGCCAGACTGAAAGCTCATGCAAAGATCTGGTGGCAAGAGATTCAATTGGAGTGAAATAGAAGAGAGAAAGATAAAATCACAAGATGGGATTGAATGGTGGATAAATTGAAGTGGTAGTTCATTCCTATTGATTATGAGCTTGACCTATGAAAGAAGATGCAAAGTTTAAAGTAGGCAGGAAGATCTGTTCAAGAGTATACAGAGGAGTTCTATCGAATCCTCATCATAATAGGCCATGCAGAAGTTGACAAGGAGAAAGTTTCCCATTACCTTAATGGGTTAAGGCCGAGAATTTAGGAGGAGCTGAATCTAGTTCGAATGAATAGTATTGAAGAGGCATACTAGTTTGCCCTAAAAGTAGAGGAAAAGCTGAACAAAAAGTTCTAGAGCAGACAAAATGGAAGTAGACACGGTGAACAATCTAGTGGATAGTTATATGGAGGCCAAAATGAAGATCTGAAAAAGAAGGATGAGGCCAGTAGTAGTCAAAATTAGAGAGGAAACAATTCCAAACATTTCCAAGATCAGACGAATAAAGATCAGAGAGGAAGAGGAAGAGGATAAGGTTCAGGAAGAGGAGGCTTTCATGGAACATGTTTTCACTATGGAGAAGAAGGTCATAGGGAATTTGAATGTCCTCAATGCCAAGGAAGGATAGATAGGAGGAATGAAGGCCAAGCTAGAGTGGCACATGTAGATGAAGATGCTAGATCCTAAAATTCTGAAGATGCTAAAAGAGGAGAAACATTGATTAACAAAAGAGTCCTACTGAGTGGTGAGAATGAACCTAAACAAAGGAGGAGCCTGTTTCACACTAGATGCAAGTGTGAGGGTAAATGTTGTGATGTGATTATTGATAGTGGAAGCACTGACAATTTGGTGTCAAAAGAGATGGTGACAAAGTTGAAGCTCAAGAGACAAAAAAACTCACATCCATATCAGATTGCCTAGGTGCAGGATGACCACAAAGTCATGGTCAGCGAACAGTGCCTAGTAAAGTTTAAGATTGGTGGGTACCATGATGAGGTACTATGTGATATCATTCCTATGGATGCATGTCACATGTTGTTGGGTAGGCTGTGGCAGTTTGACAGATGTGTTGTATACGATGGTCATGTGAATACCTATTCCCTAAGAAAGGATGGAGTGCGACATAAGCTAAAGCCATTGAAGGAGACCGAAGAAAATGTATGTGGTAATGAAAGAATAAATTTTGTTGATGGAAGAAAATTTTTAGATGGTATGAGGCATGAGCATGTGTGTTTTTCTTTAATTCCAAAAGCTGGTAAAGAGGAAGTAGAGGATGTACCTATAGAGGTTGTAGATTTTTTGAATGAGTTTCAGGATATTGTATCTGATAATGTACCTGATGGATTACCACCAGTAAGCAAGATCAATCATCAGATAGATTTGATTCTAGGAGCTATTGATAATGACACCAGTAGAAAGTGAAGAGTTGAATAGACAAGTACATGAGTTATTGCAGAAGGGGTTGATTCAAGAGAGTTTGAGTCCCTGTTCTGTACCGGTGGTATTATCACTAAAGAAGAATGGAGAATGGAGGATGTGTATAGATTCCAGAGCAATAAACAAGATCAAAATCAAGTATAGGTTTCCATTGCCACGAATGGATGATATTATCGATTGTTTGAGTGGAGCTGTGTATTTTTCAAAGAAAGATTTGAAGAGTGGATATCACCAGATTCGGATCAGAGAAGGAGATGAATGAAAGAATACCTTCAAGACAAAGGAAGGATTGTATGAGTGGTTAGTCATGTTGGAATTAGGAGAGATAGGTACTGAGAGGGGAGGGGTGAATTAGTGTCTTCAAAAACTTTAGATGCAAAACCTTTCTGATCTATGACTGAATACTATGATAACCGATCAAAATAACTTGAATCTAATTGCATAAGTCAATCATCTAGCTAACTTAAGAAAGTAAACAATATGAAATCAATATGAAAATCACATAACACAAGTATTTTCGTAACACAAAAACCCTTGTTAGAAGCTAAAAAATGTGGTGGGGATGATACCCACAAATTCTTCACTACTGCAAATAGAAAAGGTTTGCTTGTTAAGGCTACAAGTTTTGATCACTTCTGGTGATCTTACCCTATTAGAAGTAACATATTAGATCAACTAGATCTACCTAGTCATAGGATTTAACAACACTATATGAAGTGTGTACTCGGTTAAGAGATTTATACAAAGACTATTAAGTCTACTCTGTTAAGAGATTTCACAAAAACTCTATCACAATTGTCAGAAAGTAATAGGTAACTATCTGCTAGTTGACAACTCAATTGTCTAAAATAGATCTATAAGTTCTTATCAAAATATCACCTTATCTATGATGATTCTCTGCTATGTTCTGCTCAGTAGCCTTGTCTGATTCTGTTCAATATGAAAACCTTTGTACTCTATTCTGCTTGATAAACTAATTGTCTTGAAGATAGGCAATTTCTTCAAGTGCTCCGTGATTCATATATATCAGTTCAACAACCCCATAAAATGATGTGAACATATACAATATATAGTGTTCTATTTTTGCCGCTTAAACAAAAATTAGGTTACAAAAGAAAATCATAACCCTAAGATCTACGGTGCAAAATAACCTAGATCAACTAATACAAATAAGATAATCATTGCATTTAATGAATATCTTTTACAATAAATTCTCCTTGATCTTGGTAAACCATTTTACGATCTGTTATAATTGTTTGCATAGAATAATGTGCCATTTTAGATTACTATGCCATTTACTCTGATCATCGGTAAACACTGTATAATCTGCTCAGTGTACACTACGATGCTCGATGTTTACTAACCATCGGTGTCAGTGTTGCTAGTGCTTGGTTAACTATGTGATGCTTGGTATAAGGCTTTATCGACTGCTTTGTCTTACTTCTAGTTACTGACTATCTTAATGTAAATAACTGACCAACCTATTTACTATCCTTTGATACTAATGACAACCTAAAATGCCCAATAGAGATTAACAATCTCCCCCTTTGGCATTAGTATCAAAACTTCATAATGTATAGAGACAAAAATGTTTCTGGATATCCCTTGTATCTCCACTATATACATATCCACTACAGAAACTTCTAAGTACAAAAGTACTCCCCCTCGGTGCATGCTCCTAGTATTATGTAATATACATATCAAAAATATATTATTTGGCATATACACATTTTCCCCCTTTTTGATAATAATGCCAAATACCAAAAATAATATGTAATGTATACTTACATCTTATAAAAAATGTGCTGATGGGTTTTCTTCATAGACTCCAAGAGGTTTTCCCATTCCTCTTTCAAGTTGGTAAGAGCAATTTTCTCAAGACCGACTTGTGCATGCATGTCAAAGATATTTTCCAACACCAAAATCTCTGGTGTTGCCATGAGTTGCTTAGCTTTGATAGTGTGGGTTTCAAAAATATTTAGGTAAGGAGTGAGTTCTTTCTGTAACTTTGTTACCTGATCGGTGATGCGCTCTTCCTATTTCCTTAAGTCTGCTATCAGCCACTGGAGTTCCTAAACTTGGTTAATGTGCTTTAAGAAAGTAGTTGGCTTGGCAATAGCTACTTGTGTACTCACCTTGATTTCTTCTTCTAAACCTTTTATCTTTTCACTGATTTCTATAGTGAAGCTATTTGTAGTACAAAGCTTTATTAGCAGTTGATAGATTACCTAGGTGATAGATTTTACCTCGGTAATGACCTCAAATAATTTCACCTTGTTTAGTGCCACTTCAGTGCTAATCCTTTCTACCAATTTGTGTTGAATCTTTGACTCTTCTTGTTCTTCTATTCTTTTGTCTGTGTCTGTATCATGGGCATTGATTCTATCGGCAAGGTTGGCAAGTTGATCTAAAATGGGAGTATTCTCATCAATGTTTGTTTCCGGTACTATCTGTTGTAGAATATCCCTTACATCATTTAACACTTCTTTACATTTTTGTTCTTGCCTCAATTTTTCTTGTGCTTCTTTCCTCGAACATAACTCCCCATACCAACTTAGTTCCTTGGGGCTTAGAGTTCTTGGGTCACATTCGGGTATAACAATAACTTCATCAATGGTGACCGACCCTTTGGCTTTCTTCTTTTTCTTCTTTGGGGCTAGAGGTGACTTCTTTTCACTTACAACAATAGCTTTTTCTTCACTCCTTAGAGTGTCCTTACTAGTTGACACTATATCATCTTTCTTCTACTCCTTGGTGGATTGAGTGGGAGTCTCAGTGGTAGTGTCAGGTTGGTTCACCTCGGTTGACTTGGTTTCTTTAGGTTCCTTCTATTTTGTAGCCTATACCTCTAGTTTGATAGTCTCATTTGTATCTATAGGTTGCTTAGGTGCTTGAATCTCAATTGTATCTTTGGTTGGCTCAGGATGAGAGGCATCGGGTTGTACTTGTGAAATTATTTCAGTGGCCTCTGCAAGTACATGAAGTTCACCTGATAGAGATGTACACACATTGTCAGTGTTTAATGTTTCATCTTTGTATTGTGTGATTATTACATCTTCATCATCCTTATCATTAGGATCACCGTTAGTGATGTCCACAATGAGTTCATCATCATTTGTTTTCTTTTACAAGTGGATCTTAGCTTGATTCGGTGCATCCTATGAAACTTTGAATTCTTCCTTATGCTCGATGATATCAATTACCTCAGTAACTGATATATCAGTGTCTTCTATTTTCTTGCCTTTATTATCATCAATGAAAATACTTTTACCTTTTGAACTGTGTCTCTTTTTAGATAGTTTCAAGAATGCTTCATGTTCAACTTTCTCTTCTGCTTTCAAAATTGATGTCCATAGGGAGTCACATACGACATCCATATCATCTACATTTTGATCCATAATCTGCATAGCTCTATTCTTGACTAAAAATCTAGGTTGATACCTTGTCATGTATTCACTTACCTCAGCAGAGCTAAAGTGAGTGGCTACACGGCCTAGAGAGCATTCTCTTTTTCTTTTCTCTATATCTAAGACAATAGCCCATCTTTCACTTATTTTATCATCAAGTTCCTTCAGTAATTGACATGAAAATTCCATCGGTACTCTTTTGAACTTGATCATCATTTGAACAATAGCATGTTCTATCTTTGTCTTGTCCTCAATTGACATATTGTTGAATTTACCTATGCTTGGATCATTAAGATTTCCATTCTCAATACTATCTTCAATTATTTCTTTTATGGTACTGTCCCTATTACAAAGTAGCTGGAATTGATCAGGATCATTTTTAGTATCAGTCTCCTCTATGTCTTCCTTACTCCTTATGTATTTCCTCTTTTTCTTCGATGGTTCAGCTACCTTCTTATTCTTTCTCTTGATGTATCTCTTTATCGGTGTGGCTGCTCTTCTTTTTGCAAATTTTTCTGCTTCTTCTTTCTTCTCGGTTGATTGGGCTATAGTTGCTGAATGTCTCCTCATTCCTTCAGGTTTAGGTAGCTGAGTATCTTGTTCATTAGTTGTAGGAAGTTGAGTTTCTTCTTCATCATTAGTGGGAGGAACCGGTGTGTTATCCTTTTCTTTATCGAACTTGGTCTCCTCGCTGTCATAGGGTTTTTCAGCCAACTGTAATTGACCTTCGGTTTCTTCATCAACTGGTGACCCCTTAGGTGAGTCAGATTTAGTTCCATATTTTGCTGTGAGATCCTTTTTCATTTTCTTTTCCCTCCTTGACATTTTACTAATCTCAATGTCTGTTGTGATTCTAGACTTAGCTTCCGCATACACTCCAAACCTACTGGCAGTGATGTTAATCAGTAATGCTAGCAATGCATTGATAGATTTCAAAGTGAAATCATGATTCATTTCATAACCCATTGGTGCTAGCCATTTTATTCTTGGTTCTACTACCTTTATCATTGAGTGGTCTGTGCTTACCACAAAGAATATGTCATCTTCAAATTTGTTTACTAACTCTTTTGGAATTCTGCTTCTTTGTTGCATTCTTGTTTGAAATTCCTTGAAATATGCATGGAACTCTTTGTTCACATTGTCTCCTAGACTTCTCATCATATCACTGATTTGTGCAGTTATCAGTTTGTCCGATTCCCAATTAACTTTTCCAATACCCGATACATATTTTTGTAAATAAAGGAATGTACAAACAAGCAATGATCCATACTTACATGTATTGGACTTCTTTTCTTTTATTGTTTTCATGTTGTCATGTAGTTGGTGTAGTAGTAGCTTGGCAAGATCAACCTGGTGATCTTTCTTCATAATTTTTTAAGCCATGTCCATGGCACTGTAGGGTACACTATTCGGTCTGCTTGATTGAAATATCTTGTACTTGATGACATGAGTTGCAAATCTTACCATTGGATCTTTCATAGTTGAAATCTTTAGTGCCCTACCGTCCCATTAACCTCCAGTGTTCTTTTCTATGTCAAGACAAGATGAACTTTGAAATGCTTTGGCTTTGTTAGTTGTAGGGTACCTAGTAACCCTACTGATAATCTTCTTGGTGACCTCAATTGGTCTGTCTAGCCAAAATTTTCCATCATGGAATCTGCTAAGCATGATTCATATCTAGTCATTGTGAAATGATTGTGAGAATTATGTGAAACACTGTAACCCTAATTCCTCAATCTTCTTATGCTCAGATTTGATCTTACCATCCGGTCCATAGACTTGCTGATAAGCTGCTATATTCTCAAAGTCACATACTTCACCGATCTTGGAGTGAATGTAAGCCCTAACATCTTCTGTTAACAAAAACTTATTAGGAATACTAGAGAATGCACCCATATCATCCATTTGTGTTGTGACCTTAGGATGAGGTTTAAATTTCTCCTCGGCAAAGTGTGCCCTAACAATTAATTCTACTTCCTCCTCAACATTCTGTGATTTTCTTGTAGTCGAAGATGATGCCATAAATTATTTCTAGGGTTTTCAACAAGAAAATAGATAATCAATGTTTGGTAGGAAGATGGACTTACTAGTTTTTGTCGAAGAATTGTTGTCGGTTTGATCTAGTTGCTTTGAATCTGTTCTGAGAATTGTTAGCTCAAAATCTTTTCTGTAAAATCTCCTTTCTTTGAAATCACGATGTAACAATGAACTCTGTTTCCACGTATATATAGGGTTTTCTAAAATTCCCACTCAAAATTTGATGCATTAAATGCGTGACCTAACTTTCGATACGAGATGACTGTCATCTCGGTAAAGTCTTTTGCTCGGTTAACATAGAGTTTCTTCATTAGTTTGAACTATTGTCAGTTAACCTTGTATAGTGATTACCGATGGGTAGCCAAATCATGTTTCCCCTTTTACCGACCAGATGTCATTCACAAACTTATAATATATAAACCATAGTGCATCTTTATTCATGTAGATTTGGTATATGTACATCACATATAAGGAAATGTATGTAAAATATGATCATTTAAAATGTTAGTTCCATACATACCTTTGTCATCTTAAGTGGAGGTACCGATGTCACCCAATCCAGTGGATGAGGTTTCACCGATAGTGTTACTTGACTTAGCATTCTCATTAGATGCCTTCTTCCAAATTGTGTTCCTTAACTTTGTAATTTCTGTAATGTTATATCCACTCTCAAATATATGGTTTTCATCAGGTGCTCGATCTTTGTAGTTCTTGCTTACATGACTGACCTTGTGATAGTGCATACACACCATTCTTGCATTTTTCCAATTACTTGATTGTCTAATCCGACTCTTTCTATAATAGTTTTCTACAATATGTCCATATCGACCACATGTAGTACAATTAGTCGATGTATTATAATCCCAAACATATGAGTTACCTTATCTCTTGGGTTGATATAGTTTTCATTGTAGTTTCTCTTTAGGTGTCCAGACCTACTTCATTTTCACCTTACAGTCCCTTGCGGTGTGTCCATACTTATTACAAGTATAGCATATTTTCTCCTCAGTAGTGTTATTAGCAATGTCATTCTTCTTTTCTCTACATTCATAAGTTGGATGTCCAAACTTACCACAGTAATAGCAATATCCATTGAACTTAGGAATGACAGGAGGTTTACCTTGTGCTTTACTTCTGTACACATTAGATGTATGTCCTAGTTTTCCACAGTGGTAACATGTCAACACTTTAGGTTTTTGACTTTGATTGTTGTTGAATTCTTCAGCTTGTTGTGATGATTCTCCTTCACCAGTGTAGCCTATACCGGCTTTGCTTTTGAATCTCCTCTGATTAGTCATAAAATCATCAATCTTTTTAGAGTTGTACTTAGCTATCTTCATCATCTCATTGTGTTGCCTTTGTGTTTTTATTTCATTTCTCAGTTTTTCATTATCTTCTCTAAGTGTTGCTACATCTTCAAGTCTTCTTGATAATTCTCCATTTACTCAGTTCATTTCTTGATTGACTGTCATCATCTGATTTGATACTTTGAAGTGATGATCAGTGAGTCTCTGGATTTCACTTTCTTTTGATTGAAGTTGTTCAGTCATCAGTCTTTGGTCTTCAATAGCCAGATTCTGATCTTGCTCAGCTTGTCTACCATTATTCATGATTTCCACCATTCTCACCATTTGAGATTCATGACTGATTTGAAGTGCTCTCACTTGCTTGGATAGATGTTGATTCTTTTTAGATAGCTCAGAGATTATGCTTTCAGATCTGTCAAAGATGCTTCCAGAGCTTGATCCAATATGATCAAATATGTCATCAATAGGTTCTTCATGATATCTTATTTCATTCTCCTGAATTGCAAGGTTCTTTCTTTCAACCAGTAATTTCTTCAGTTCTTCCTTGGCTTGTTTGTATTGTTCCACAAGCATTTGCATTTGTATCTTTTGATTCTCAATAGTTTTGTCAAGTTTGTATCTCTCCATGACTTAGATCTTTTCCCTTCAGTGGTTAAGCTGTTAAACAAGAGAACTACACTCTGATACCAATTGTTGGAATTAGGAGAGATAGGTACTAAGAGGGGAGGGGTGAATCAGTGTCTTCAAAAACTTTAGATGCAAAACCTTTTTGATCTATGACTGAATACTATGATAACCAATCAAAATAACTTGAATCTAATTGCATAATTCAATCATCTAGTTAACTTAAGAAAGTAAACAATATGAAATCAATATGACAATCACATAACATAAGTATTTTGGTAACGCAGAAACCCTTGTTAGAAGGTAAAAACTGTGGTGGGGATGACACCCACAAATTCTTCACTACTGTAGATAGAAAAGGTTTTCCTATTAAGGATACAAGTTTTGATCACTTCTGGTGATCTTACCCTATTAGGAGTAACATATTAGATCAGCTAGATCTACCTAGTCATAGGATTTAACAACACTATATGAAGTGTGTACTCGATTAAGAGATTTATACAAAGATTGTTAAGTCTACTCTGTTAAGAGATTTCACAAAAACTCTATCACAATTGTCAGAAAGTAATAGGTAACTATTTTCTAGTTGACAACTCAATTGTTTGAAATAGATCTATAAGTTCTTATCAAAATATCACCTGATCTGTGATGATTCTCTGATCTATTCTATTTGGTAGTCTTTTCTGATTCTATTCAATATGAAAACCTCTGTACTCTGTTCTTCTCGGTAAACTAATTGTCTTGAAGATAGGCAATTTCTTCAAGTGCTCTGTAATTCATATATATCAGTTCAACAACCCCATAAAATGATGTGAACATATACAATATATAGTGTTCTATTTTTTCCGCTTAAACAAAAATTAGGTTACAAAAGAAAATCATAACCCTAAGATCTATGGTGCAAAATAACCTAGATCAACTAATACAAATAAGATAATCATTGCATTTAATGAATATATTTTACAATAAATGCTCCTCGATCTTGGTAAACCATTTTATGATCTATTATAATTGTTTGCATAGAATAATGTGGGATTTCAAATTACTATGCCATTTACTATGATCATCGGTAAACACTGTATAATCTGCTCGGTGTACACTACGATGCTCGGTGTTTACTAACCATCGATGTCGGTGTCATTGGTGCTCAGTTAATTGTGTGATGCTCAGTATAAGGCTTCACCGACTGCTCTATCTTACTTCTAGTTACCGACTATCTTAATGTAAATAACTGACTAACCTATTTAATGTCCTTTGATACTAATGACAACCTAAAATGCTCAATAAAAATTAACAAGTCATGCCTTTTGGGCTAACCAATGCACCGAGCACTTTCATGTGGCTCATGAACGAGGTTCTGAAAGAATTTTTGGGTAACTTTGTCATTGTTTACCTAGATGATATTTTGATCTTTAGCAAGACATTGGAGGAACATATGATGCATATTCATATGGTGTTTGAGAAGTTAAGAGATGAGAAATTGTTGATTAATTTGAAGAAGTGCAGTTTTGTGAAGAAGGAATTAGTGTATTTGGGATTTGTAGTTTTAGTAGAAGGTCTGAAAATGGATCTAGAGAAAGTACAGGCTATCCTCGAATGGCCTACTCCAAGGAGTGCTACTGAGGTAAGATCTTTTCATGATTTGGCTAGCTTTTACAGAAAGTTTATCCAAAATTTTAGCAGTATTTGTGGACCCTTGACTGAAACAATGAGAGGGGATAGAAAAGAGTTCAAGTGGACTAATGGGGTAGATAAGAGTTTTAAACTGTTGAAACAAAAGGTTACAAAACAACCTATTTTAGCACTTCCAAATTTTAATAAGGTGTTTCAAGTAGGTTGTGATGGTAGTGGTACTGCAATAGGAGCTGTTATGAGCCAAGAAGGTCAACCTATTGCTTATTTCAATGAGAAGTTAAATGATGCCAAGAGAAAATATTTTGTTTATGATCAAGAATTTTATGCTATAGTTCAGGCATTGAAAAAGTGGACACACTATCTACTTCCTAAGGAGTTTGTTTTGTATACTGATCATCAAGCTTTGCAATATTTGAATAGTCAAGGAAATTTAAATCAAAGGCATTTGAAATGGGTTGAGTTTTTGCAGAGTTATACATTTGTTTTGAAACATGGAAGTGGAAAGTCTAACAAGGTTGTAGATGCACTTAGCAGAAGGCAACTATTGCTGATAAAGATGGAGATTGAGGTGGTTGGGTTCAAGGAACTCAAGAATTTGTATCCAGAGGATCCTGATTTTGGTGAAGCTTGGAAAGCTTGTAAAGAACCTATTACTCTAGACAAAATGAAGTGGCTGGATTTCATCATTCAGGATGATATGCTATTGAGAGGGAGTCATTTGTGCATTCTAAGAAGTTCTATGAGGGAGAATCTCATCAAGGAGAAGCATAGCGGAGGATTGGCTGGACATTTTGGTCATGATAAAACCCTTGCTTAGATTAGTGAGAATTATTATTGGCCATAGTTGCAGCAAGATGTCAAGAAGTTTTTATAGAGTTGTAGAGTATGTTAGATGGTGAAAGGAGTGAAGTAGAATACAAGGTTGTATCAGCCATTACCTGTACTAGAGAAGCTTTTGGAGGATATCACTATGGACTTTGTTCTTGGTTTGCCAAGGACACAGTGGGGACATGATTCCATTTTTGTGGTAGTTGATAGATTTTCAAAGATGGCACATTTTATTCCCTGCAAGAAGACTAATGATGTTGTTCATGTAGTAGAATTGTTTTTCAGAGAAGTAGTGTGACTACATGGTTTGCCAAAGACCATAGTTTGAAATTGGGACACTAAGTTTGTTGGATATTTCTAGCGTACATTGTGGAAGAAGTTGAAGATAGATTTGAAATTTAGTTCATCACATCATCCACAAACTGATGGACAGACAGAGATGGTGAATAGGAGTTTGGAAAATTTGTTGAGATGTTTGGTTGGGGATAAGCCAACAGGATGGGATTTGATTTTACCACAAGTAGAATTTGAATACAATAATTCTATCAACAGGAGCATTGGTAAATCACCATTCCAGATTATATATGGGAGTAGTTGTAGAAATGCATTTGAGTTGAGAAAGATAGATAAAGGAGAAATAAGTAGTGCTAAAGGTGAGGATTTTGTAGAACATGTGAAGAATATCCATGAGGAGGTGAGGAAGCACATTACCAAGATGAATGTGTAGTATAAGGCTAAGGCAGATGAGAAAAGGAGGCATAAGGAATTTTAGGTTGGAGATGAAGTCATAGTTCATTTGCAGAAGGAAAAATTTCCAGTTGGTACATATAACAAGCTAAAAATGAAGAAGTTTGGGCCATGTAGGATACTAAAGAAGCATTATTCAAGAAATGCATATGAGGTAGAATTGCCTACTGAGCTAAATATTTCACCAGTATTTAATGTTTCAGATTTGACAGAGTATCATAAAGGAGGTGTTGAAGATGAGGTTACAGCAGCACAGTGGAGTATTCTGACAACCAGTTCAGATATCAAGGAGATTGAAGACATACTAGATAGTCATGTTGGCAGAAGCACAAGGAACATGACATATGAATAGTATTTGGTCAAATGGAAAGGATGACCTATTGAAGATTCATCATGGCTAACAAAGGAGGAGGTTAACCATCTTGGTTTTCCTTTGCATACTTGAGTCGTGACAGGGTCACTTCTCAAATTACCCTAGGTGTCTGATGCAGGAGCATCCTGGGTGTAAGAGCAATCTTGCATCACCCAAAAATATTTTTGTTTTTGTATTCAATAAGGGCTATCTTGTGCAGAGCTGCTATTTATGGAAATTTTCTATTTTTAGTAAGTTGGTCATACGATCTTGGAATGTTTTGATTTTACATGTGGAGGTTCATCTCAGTCATATCAGCCTGCTAGTAAAGTTTCATGGCTAGATCAGGTCTAGTTTTGAAGATATTGAAGATTTTCAGTATTGGTAGTAGGGTACAGAAACTTTGAACTTAGTTTTGAAGGGCTTTAGAGGCCCCGGATGAGGTCAAAAATTTGGGTGACAGGTGCTTGCATGAGTAAAGCCCTTAGAGCACTTCATGGCCTTTCTGAAATGGGGTTATAGTAGTCAATCGAGTCAACTGGTGATGACTTATGGTCTCTAGAAGTTGTGTCACCTGAAATGGCAGAAAATAATTTTCCTTCAAAATTTCTGTTTGGGTTTCAAAAGTTATTTTGAGCTGACTTTGATATAATAAATTGAAAAATAAAATAATTCTAAGTTTGGTCGGCCCTAAGGGCTAAATTTTTGGAACCTTTTCAGGCGGTGGAAAATGCCTATATAAAGAAGGACCATAGTGTTGTCTAGGGCAGTTCTAGGTAGTAGATCTGGGTATTGATTCGAGGCTTTGTCCTACAAAATATTGTAAGGGAATGCCCATGTGGCTTTACATATTGTAATTTTGAAAGTTTGTAATTACACATTTGTGGAGATAATAAAAAACCAATTTTCTATTCTTGCATATTGTTGTTGTTTCTCTATTTCTCTTATGTGTTTGTGGTATTAAGAGGAGCACCCTTCATCAAGATGTCTACACCTAGAACACTTCCATAGAATGGTATAGTAGAAAGGAGAAATAGATCTATCTTAGATTGTGCAAGGACATTGATGATTGAAAAGAATGTAGCATAGAAATATTGGAAAGAATCTCTTCAAAAGCCAAATTATCAGAACTTCAACTATCAATGATTAGCTTGCAACATTTTTCAGTGATCTTACATATGGTTCTAAACAAATTTGTCCTCATAATAGGTTCCTCATCAGTTTCTTCATTCCACAAGATCCTTCTTAGCATGAAGTTTTCGCCATGTTGAAGCTCATTAGATAATTCCTCAATTTATTCACAAGCTAAATTGTTTGCACAATTACCTCCAGTCTTCTTTCCAGAGTTAGTACATTCAAAAGCTCTATGTCCTTCTTCACCACATTTGTAACTAGTACCTTTAAACCAAGATTTCTCTTCTCTTTTTCCATTATTATTATTCCTAGAGTAAATAGTATAGATACCCATAGAGTAATTACCTCTTCTACCAATAGGTTCATCTTTCCATCCTTTATCTTGCACTGCATTGTCAGATCTACTACCTTCTCCATAAGTTCTACCTCTACTTCTCTGAAATATACTACCTATTCCTCTCTATCTTTGATCATGTCTTTTTGTCAATCATTCTTCAGCCTTCAAAGAAAATTGGTATGCTTCTTTGACACTATCTATTTTAACATAGTTGATCTCATATTGAATTGATGTCCTCAACTCATTCATGTATCTAGCCACCTTCTTAACTTCATCATCCACATGTCCAGATCTGATATCCAATTTATAAGATTCCTCAATATATTCCTTCACACTCATGTCATTTTGTCTCAAATTTTTTATTTTTCTCATCAAAAAAACTTGGTAATCAGCTAGAAGAAACTTCTTCTTCATCTTTCCAAGCATCTTCATCCATTTTCTTGATCTTTTCTTTTCCTCTCTTCTATCTTTTAGTTTACAAATGATCCCACCAAAGAGATGCATGACTTTTCAACTTTGTGACTTTTATCTTAACCTTCTTATTATCAGGAGTACCTTCATAATCAAAGTATTTATCCATCTTAGAGATCCAATCCAAAAGTGCATTGGTCTCAAGTTTTCAATCATAGTAAGAAACTTCAACTGTAGGTCTGGAGTTAGCTTTAGAAAAAAATCTCAAAAGTCTTTCCTCATCTTGTTCAACTTTAGGTTCAGGATTAGGTGTTGCCTCTTCTTCATCGCTAACATCTTCAAGATGTGTCCCTCTTCTCTAGGTCATCTCTACAGCTTCAAGCCTGTTGCATTCTTCTTTAACATATCCATGATAATGTTATAATTTCCTCTACCATGAACTATCTTGACAATTAGGTTCCAGCAAGATCATAACCTTCTACAAGTTATAGGTCAGATCTTAGATCCAACACCCTACAACCAATCCAATAAGGCTCCCCACAATCCAATCCACAAGAAATAACTCACTCTGATACCACCTGACTCAAGGGCAGGGTATGATTCAAGAAGATTTGACTCAACTTGAACCAACAAACATGCCCTACTTAGAGTTACACATGGAAGAAGAATATTATTCACATGAAATACTAAAACACAATGTAAAAAAGGCATGATGACTAGCAACCACACTAGTTCCTTTATTTTAAATCCTTCAACATGCACGGTTGTGAGGCCTTTCAGGGTTCAGCCTTATAAAAAGAGAATTAAGAAATCAGAGTCTCAACTCGCAAAAAATCTTTTTCTCTAATTTTCTCATACTTCCTCTACTACTTACTTCCTTCTATATCTACTCTACCAACCTAAGCTTCTTATATTTCTAGCTAAGCCACATTTCATCCGGTAAGGCATTTAATTACATTATAGGTTCACTTAGGAAGATAAAACCAAAACTAAAGAAATAATGAACAAAACATGATGTGAAGTAACATTCAGGTCCATACATGATCCAAGAACAAATACCCAACTTCGCAAGGTGCCATTTCCTCATACAAATCTGTGCAATGCAAAGAGCATCCACGTTTCATGTGAAATTGGTTGGAAAATTGATACTTGAGGAAAACAATGAAAACTCACAACTTGAGATGAATTAGGATATGTGCTTATAGGAGAAGGTTCACAAATAGGTCCACATCAACATATTAACTTTTCATATTACTGTCCTCCAAATTCCTTTTGACTTCATCATGTAAAGTTCTCATGAGGACTACAAAATCCTCAACTTCAGCACTTCTTGTCTTAGTAGGAAAATCTCTCAACTCTGTGGTTCCCTTAGGATGAAATCCAGTAACAATCTCAAATGGTATCCTCTTAGTACTTCTATTCAACTAATTATTATACGCAAACTCTTCTTGTGCCAAAAAAAAATCCCAATTAGCAGACTTATCTCCAACTAAACATCTCAACAAGTTTCCCAAACTTTTGTTCACAAATTTAGTCTATCCATCTATCTGAGGGTGAAATGTAGAACTAAACTTCAATTATGTATTCATCTTTTTCCAAAGATTTTTCCAAAAAGTGACCAGTAAACTTAGTATCTCTATCTAAAATAATAAATTTAGGAAAACCATGCAATCTTACCACTTCCTTGAAAAATAATTCAACTACATGTAATGCATTAGATGTCTTCTTACAAGGTATGAAATGAGCCATCTTAGAAAATATGTCAACCACTACCAAAATAGAATCATTACCTCTCTGAGTTTTGGGCTATCCAAGAACAAATTCCATATTCACATCTTCCCAAGGTCTATTAGGTACAGGAAAAGGTGTATACAACCCTGAATTTTGACTAGTTCCTTTTGTTGTTTGGCAAATTCTGCAATGTTTAACCATTATTTATACATATCTATAAATATGTGGCCAAAAGTATCTTTTTGAAATAAGTTTCATAGTCTTATCAATCCCAAAATGTCCATCAAGTCCACCAATATGTTTCTCCTTTATTATGTTCTCTCTCATAGATCCTCTAGGTGTGCACAATTGAACTCATTTAAACAACATGTCTTCTTGAATGAAATAATCAGTCCACTTATTACTCATTGTTTGTTCCTTACAAGCTTTCTAAGGCTCTACAAAATCTAGGTTAGTTTCATACAAATACTTCAAATCATCAAAACCAAGTATCCCAACTCTCATTCTGTTAGAAAATTTATTCTTCGGCTCAAGGCATCAGCAACTTTATTTAACTATCCACTTTTATGCTTCAATGAAAAGGAAAACTTCTGCAAGAACTCAACCCACTTCATATGTCTCTGATTCAATTTATTTTGACTTCCCAAATATTGTAAAGCTTTATGGTCAGTATACAACAAAAAATCTTTAGGCAGCAAATAATGTCTCTGTATGCAATTTAGATGTCTAATTACTAGAAATGAAATACTAACTTTTCTAAGCTACTAAATTAATCTAAAGAAAACACAATGAAGATTACAATAACCAAATAAAATTAAAACAAATTTTTACCTTCACCTACCATGTACCTTGTCTCCATTTCCCTCCTAGCCTTGATTCCTTGGATGTGTTGAGCTCTCAAATTTCCAAATGAGGCTCCTTGCCCAAGATGTGACCAAAGTGTGGAGATTGAGTGATTTGTATGCAAAATGGCTTAAAAGCTTAATTATGCAACTAATGGATAATTGGATGAAAATGGCTCACAAATGATATGAATTGCTTGATTGCTTTGAAGATTTGAATGCTTGGATGCTAGAATTCTTGTATGCTTGAAATTCACTATTTCTATTAGGCTCACAAAGGAAGAATGATGCTCCTTTTATAGGCTTTTTGATGACTCAAGCCTAGGTGGCACAATCCTAGGGTGGAGATTGAAAGGTGGAAGATCCTAGGGCTATGATTGATTTGGTTGAAGGGGTTGAGAGAAAGGGGGATGTAGTTGGAATGTGAGAGGAAGAATAGGGAGGATGTTTCTCCTACATTGACATGGAAGAGAAGGTGCAAGGGAAAGACACATGTCAAGCATCTCACAAAGACCATTGAGAGGAAGGGGGAAGGACCTTTTCCTCATGAGGACTCTTGGTACAAGTGTCCCATGAGTCACCTTTGACTCCTTGAGGTGGCTTAAGAATCTCCTTAGGAATAGGGATTACTTCTTGATTTAGTTTAGAGGAAGACATGTGGTCATGAGACCAATTCTTATGAGGCCACATAGCCCTTAAAAATAGGACATGTGTGTGTGAGGATAATGATATATTAATAATTAATTATTTTAGCCAAGGTGATGTGTCAGGTGACTAGGTCTATGAGGTGGACTAGGGGACTTAGTCATATTAGTGATTGTGTAATTGGTTATTTAATTAAATCACTTTAATAAGACTAATTTAGAGGACTTAGGATAAGAAGAATAGACTATAGTGAATTTATCAAATAAATTGAATAATTTATTTAATAATAGAAGAAATAAATACTAATTAAATAATAAATATTTAATTAATTCATCAAGTCAATATTAATTAAATAATAAATATTTAATTAATTAATCAAGTCATTTTTTAGTGATGCATTTTCCCCCTCTTTGTAATAATGTGTTGGTCAAATTGTTTCAAAGAAAAATTAAGCATTTTGCCCCTCCCCTAATAATGTCTCAGATGAAAGCGACCTATGCAGGCCCCCTCAAGAGATTGATTGACAAAAAAATATTTTATTTTTATGATATATTTTTGTGTAATTATTTTTTTTTGTTGAAAATCATTCTCATGAAAATATTTAGAAGAAAAATTTGTGAAAATGAGGTGAATAGGAGAAGTAATTTAGGTAGGGACCACATACAAGAAAAATAGGTCCATAGGCTATATATAGGGCCAAAGGGTCCACTATAGGGTCATTGTTTACACGTGGCATTTAGAGATTGGAGCTTGGAGAGAGAAGTGAGTAGAGTTGAGATGATCTCGTTCCCACTATCAGATTACCGATTTGAGAGGGTCAGATGTTTCGAGGGACCGTCAAATTCTGGAAAGCCGGTAGGGGACTCAATCCTCTTAGTCAATTTGATGAATTTTTCATGATTTAATTAGATTTATAGCATGTTTAGGTTAAATTGAATCATAGGTTAGTTAAGAAAAAAAATTCATAAGCAAAGAAAAAATACATAATTGTGGTGCATGTATGCATAGTTATGGCACATGTATGTGCAGCAACTGGTAGCATTTGCATAGCAAACTGCTAGTTCTGTGCATCCATGTGGGGTAGTTTCACATTCATGCTTAGAAGATTTCTGGTTGCACATTTGTGACATAAATGTACGCAAATGTGATCTGGCACATTTGTAAAAATGTCTGGTGCATTTAGTTAGGGTAATTGTGCATTTGTCGATTCTACGCAAATTTTAGGGGGTTTTGCGCAAACACTTTTCTATGTTGTGCATTTTTTTTGGATGGTATAATTTGGAAAATTAGAAGGTCAATTAGGTCAAACTTGATATCGAGAGGCTAATATGATTTGTTGGGTTGGATTTTAGATCGATTGTAGTCAAGATAGGTAACATTGTAGCATGGCCGATAGTTAACCTTTCTAATTTTAGATAATTGATAGAATTATCTATTTGTACATGTGATAAACATGTGTTTGATTAATAGGATAGGATAGATTGATAGATCAGTCTGATAAAAAAATGATAGTTTGATTGTTTGATTATTATGATAGAGAACATTACTGACATTCTGATGTCATGAGAGAGATATCCTATGACTTAGAGTCTAAGGCCAGTGTTGTCAGAGACTAACAAGCTTCTGATTGGGGTGACTAGATTGTACCATATTATTTACACGTTTGAGATTCAGGTGAACCTAGAGATGCTTACGATACTTGCAGAGAGATGGGACTCGAAGATGAGTACCTTTCATCTCCCAATAGGAGAGATGACTATCACACTAGAGGATGTGTATCACATCCTACGACTACCTATTACTAGAGAGCTTGTGCAGTATGACAGACATGGTGGCTTGGCAGAGTGTAGAGCAGTCTTTGGTGACAATGACATAGAGGAGTCAAATATTAGATGGGAGGACATGGTGTATTTGTATGAGCCTCTCCCTATTATTTTGGCCAGTGTGATCGGTGGCTGCATTTGCCCAGATTGTCAATCATAGGACTTCGTAGTTAGATGGGGTCATACACTTCAAAGGATGATGGAGGATGGGACCCATTTTTCTTGGGGAGTGTATCTTTTAGTGCATCTATATCATAATTTACATCAGGTGGTGTATCATAGAGGAGAATCACTATCAGGTGGAGTTACCTTGCCCCATGTTTGGGCATGGGAGCATATTTTTATTACATGACCTACAACTCTGAGATTCTGAGGTGCAAGGAAATTGTACATTTTTCTTTATGCATCGATCCAATGTCAACATAAGCTAGGATGTCTTAAGTTTTGGTGGCATGCATTTGATACTATTGATGTCATGATCTCGAGACCCTACCTTGGGTGTGAGTCATGGGAGGACGAGCATCATATTAGCTACTATTTTGAGTCCTGATATTTGATAGGGAGGACACCCTATATTATTGAGAGACAGGTAGTGAGTTGGGTCCTATGATAGTTTGGCAGGATCTAGGGGAGACCACAGGGGGTGATAGAGTTTTCTCATACCCATCAGGAGAGATGAGACTAGGGGCCCATGGTATCTTTTGAGATCACCCAATAGGATTTCTTGGACATGCCATTTCAGGCATGATCCATGAGATAGGGGATTGTAGACCCAGGCATGACAATGGACTACAAGAGACATCTTAAGGATCATCCATTTCTGAGATTGATTAATCCAATAGAGAGGTCAATAAAGAGGGATGCAGGAGAGAGATGGTAAGAAAGGAAATGAGGCCATTATAGGAGAGGTCAAGGGAGAGGTGGAGGTGGTGATGGTGGAGATGGTGGTGATGGTAGTCCTGACGAAGGGAGGGGAGAGATCTATGGGCCTCAGATGAGAGGTAGAGGTGTGCAACCATAGGGGTTGATGCCACCCCCTACGAGAAAGGTGTAGAGATATCCACCAGTATAGGTTCTTGTAGGTGCCCCAGTATAGATACCATCAACCACCTTTACATAGGGAGATTTGGCTCCACAAGTACATGTACAGTACCAAGTCAGATGCTAGCAGGTGCATAGGTGCTAGGACATGATGTGGAAGATGACATACTAGTTTAGGGGAGATTGGTTTAGGGTGGACTATTACAAGGTGACATACAGGATAAGAAGATGCTCAACATGGTAGGAAAAGATGTATATATGTTAGATATTGGTGCCGAGGGTGAGTAGGATGATATGGATATTGGGGATTAGGATCCCTATATACAGAGAGATGCTACAGAGGAGGAGGACATAGAAATTGATGCATTTCTAGTCAGACTATAAATGACATAGGTACAAGAAAAATGTGTCCCAAGACTGGAGAGATAGGTAGAGAGACTAGAAGTTGAGATCGCAAAGGGTAGACAGGAGTGAGACATCACCATAGAGAAACTGGGGGAGGCTGATGTGCTACTAGATGAGTTAGATTCCACTAAGACATTGGGACCACATGCAGACAGCCTACAGATTATGATGAGGATCGGTATGGAGATCACCTACTAGAAGGAGGCTTATAGATAGGTTGTTCCTAGGGATCAATGGATCGGGAGCTTCAAAGAGATCTCATATGAATTTAGGATAGTTGTGCATCATAGGAAGGTATCCACTAATAGTGGAGGTACATCTTCACGTCCTCCAAGACCACCATTAGGTTTAGGAGATCTGGTGGCAGTAGGACCATCCATTACATCACACAGACATCGAAAAACTGAGTTTGGAGATAGTGGATCTTAATTATTTTGTATAAACTTTATATCTGTATCATCATTGTACCAGTATTGTTTCATTGTGTATATGACTTGATGGACACATTTGGACACTTTATTATTTTATGAGATATCATTGGACATTTGGACAGTTTATTTATTTTTATGGATTCGATATGATGGACTCTTTATGCAAGATGTAGTTATATTATGATTTCTTTTATGATGATATATACATGTGAATACTAACATATGAAGGATGTGATGATTTACTATGACATGCATGATACTTATGTTCTACAAATGTGATGATTTATCTTCATGTGGATGCATAATGGTTGATGTTTTATCATGTGATGATGATGGTTATATAAATTCATTTCATAAATGGTTATTTATTTTTAATTCTATGTAATTCTAATGTAATGAATGAATGATGATGAGATATAAAAAAAGATATTGAATATGATAATGTAAATAATGGATAATAAATGAACAAATGATAATGCATGTAATCATGATGGATAAAATGTGATGATATGATAACCATGATGAAATTTTACTTAAATGATCTAAATATACATGTTAATATACAAATGAATAAACCTAATAAGATAAATGAATAATGACACCTACATAATGAACTATGATTAAATGATTAAATTTGATAATGAAGATGGATTATGCAAAATTGAAAATGTAACATGAAATCTATATTTTTGTTACCCAAATGTCCTCAATTTATATAACAATGTATCTGACATGAGAATAATGGACAAAAAAATAGAAGAATTTATAAGCAAGATAACCTACAAAACCCTATAAAAGGAGCACTTATATGAAACATGATCGTTAAATGTAATGCAAAATGAAATATGAACATCTCCACAACTTCATGAAACATCTTAGATCATGGTAAATGGAATTTGATTATCATCATTGAGCTCAATATGTTGCAAGGAAATGCAAGCATCATGGTATAATTAAACCAGGATGAACTGAGCACCTCTTTCATGGAGTTTAATATAGAAAACTTGACAAGCATCTAGGTATAATTGAACTGACATGACTTGAGTTTTGTTTGCATAACAAAAAAGGAATATCCCCCCTCCATCAGGGAAAAAATATTTGGAGTTGAGGTATGTGTGGCATATCACCATTAATAGCATTCCCATAACAACATGAATTGTATGTGTCAATGCTTATTAAACTGATGAAGGCACTTACACACAGACACACCAATTACTTGTTCCTTCAACTTCATCAGAAAATATCCCACAAACAACAATCAAAGAGAAATATAATGCCCCATCCCAGCTATTATAATCAATGACATATGGGAGTTTTAAACTCATGTCAAGAATATCCCAGAAGAGCATAGGAACATGATAACAATGAAATCCATATATGAATGCTAATTCGTATCAGTTTGGTTTATATTTAGCCATTTCAAATGTATAGATAAATGGCAACGTTTCAAAAGATAGATCACATATTATGAGTCATAATGAGGATATGATTATGTAAGAACATTTGATCATGTTGTTAGGAATGGGAACACTGAGAGAGGGGGGGGTGAATTAGTGTTCACTATATTTTAACTTTTCACTTTAACCTTTATGCTGAACTTAAATTCTTAAGTACTGAAATCAAAATTCACATAAACACGAAACATGAAATCAACACATGACACCAATATGGTTATGGGGAAACCCAAATAGGTAAAAACCCTGATGGGAATGGACACCCACTAAGATTTTGCACTAGTGTTTTGTGATCCTTGTTAGAAGATCCTTAACCCTATTAGGAGTTTCTTTACAATGCTTTTAGTACATTAGACCTTGTTAAGGGTCAGACCCTATTAGGAGTCTTTTACAATAGTCCTTTTTAGGGGAGAGGATGCACTGTCTAAGAGCTCACTTCTCAAGTGGTGAAGGCTACAACCTTTTGATCTTAGATACTCACTATATCTGCAGGATGAATTATCACTGTGACATTGCTTGTCATATCAGTTCCTTTGATGTGCTGATGCTTTGACCTCTATCAAAGCTCTAATACATCTTATAGTGTCTTTTCACACTTCTTCTTAGCTTATTATAACTCTCTATCAACTTCCATGCCAAATACAATGGGCACATCTTATACTTATACGCTCATACAAAATAAACAACTAGGTCGGCCCTATAACTTATTACAAACAATGCTTTCAAATGAATTGGCTTAAGCATGCTTACAATTAAACAAATAAATATGTTGGCAACCTAAATACAATGGGCACATATCCTTTACAATATTACATTATAACTGCAAACCAAAATACTAACTATCAGATTCATGATCTATTCTTCACTGGCACACATTGGCTGTGTAATTTCAACTTATTGTAACTTTCTCATCCTTCCACATCTAATCATGCACTCTTAGACTAAGCATGAATATAGTCTAACCAGCTTAACTTCCAGGGCACATACCATAATTATGTTGTACACACGTGCGTTGATGCTCTGAGCTGCAGGAACTCTGTACATTGTCTAGTCTTCAACACTTAACTGATTCTTGATCTTTTCATCAAGTGCGTTGACTCCAAACTACTATATGACTTTGTTTCCATAATAAAAACACTATATCAAGTCATATACATCAGTATAGCTAACTTTCCAACTATCTCTCCCTTTGTCATTGATGGCAACAAAGGAATATGGCCAAGTTGCTAACTGTCTTTAATACAAAAAACTTTTTGTCATCTATACATATACTTATATCTCCCTATACATATTATGATCCATATTCTATACACAACTCCCCCTTTAAAATTAATGACAAAGGTATGCCAAAAAATTTATGTATACATACTCACTCTGGAGATGGGCACATAATGTGTACTGAAGCTTCTCCATCTTCTTCAAGTATTTGGAAGGACCTTGATCATAGGTTATCATGGTGGCATCAATATCCTTGATGTTCTAATTAGGGATGTCTAATGAGGGTGAAAGAGAATTCCTCAACTGAGTCTGTCTACACCTTATCTTTGCCATCTCTTTCACTACTTTCTCAATTTTCTCCAACTGACCTTGGTAGACATTGTTGCACATATTCACATTAGTGGATGTGTCTTTCACTAAAATCTTCACCTACTCAATCATAGCTTCTGCCTCTTTTATTTTCTTGAAATGAGCATTAGTAAGCTTGTCCTGATCCATGTAGTCTGCAATGAGTTTCCTTCCTTGATCAGCAAATTCTTTTAAAGATGCTTGACTAGTCTTGAGTGAATTCAAATCTAGTGTAAAGTTTCTCATCAAATCATTCAATCTGATCTTCAAATACTTTTCTTCTGCAACTAGGGATGCAAATTCTTCAAGGCTTGAGAAATTACTTTTGAACCGAGAAATGATTGTACTTACATCATCAACAGAGTGTATCTTAAACACTTTCTTGTCTGCAGGACACAAACTATTTAGTATGTTCACTGATTCCATAAGGAGAGGATTTCTCATTAATTTTTTCTCCTTTTCCTTCTCCATAGCTAGGACGTTGAACTTAATCAGGTCTTCTTCTCTCCATGAGTCCAAACTAGATGTGTCAGGTGTCAAACTTGACAACAATGTTGAGGGAGTGATGGGAGTGCTATCCATCACTTATAGGTTTACCTTGGCTAATTCAATAGAAGTTTCATCTTTCTCTTGTTCTTTTTCTTCTTGTCTTCTTTCTTTTCTTCCTCTTCCATTTTCTCTTCTTCTTTCTTATCTCTTATATTTTCAATCAATACCTCTTCTTGATGAGTGGGAGGTGAGTTGCTACATAAAATCTTAGCTTCTTGTGTGCTCACAAAAGCTTCCTCAAACTTGTCCAATTCTATGTCAGTGGCCACCATGGCTATCTCCACATTATCAATGATAATAGTGTTGTCCTTGAGTAATTCTAACATGGGCGTAGACTTGTCTATGTCTGATTGTACTTCCACTATAGGTGCTAAATCTTGAGGACCTGTAGAATGTACTTTGATGGTCTCTGACCCTTTGGTAACCATTATGGGTGCATTAGCTGTGGGCACAGTAGGTGGATATGTGTTTCTATTCATAAATACCTTCTCAAAGGCTTTCTATGTCTCTTTTGCAATTAGCTCATAATTTTTATCCATTATGTTCAGAGTTCTTGTCTTAGTTCTAAGGTGAGGCTTCACTAGATCTAACAGCAATTTCTTTTCTTCTAGTTCACACACAGGAAGGGTATCATCAAGAATCTTTTCCCTTATCTTCAAATCTTCCTTAATAGTCTATTTCTTTTGGAATTGAAGGATATTCCATACATTGTCAGGAATCATTGTTTTTAGTTCCAAAACTGTCCTTTTGAACTTGATCACGTGTTTTATGATCATGCTATGAATCTTTGACTTGTCAATTTCACTATACTTATCATAAAACTTCCCTACTTGATCAATTCTTCCTTCATCGACTATTCTGGCACTTAGCACACTGAGACTAGGTTTGAAGCTTACTTCAGGAGGCGCTTGAGTGTTCCTTCTATTTCTTGTGACTCACGAGGATGGATGACTGGTGCCAACCTCTTTCTTCCTCTTAGGCATTGCCTTATACTTAGGAGGAGTAGTAAGGTCAATGGTTATTGTTATACTCTAATTTTTGTACCCTTTTCAAGCTCTCTTGGTCTTGATAACCTAGTATAACATGGGAATCATCTCCAGGTTGTGGGACCTATGCTAACTGAGATGAGAATCATCTCTAGGTTGTGGGACCTATGCTAACATGGGAATCATCTCCAGATTCTAGGCTGGTTCCTCTTGGATAATCACCTTGCTTTGTTTTTTTAATAGGAAAGTAAACTCTTGAAGGAAAAGGGATAGAAGGAATGCATGAAGGGGAAATGACTAAAAGCAAAACTACCTACTAGGTGATACACCGAAATGATGGTATGAATCATAGTATAATGAATGAAATTAGTGCACAAACTTAGGTCTAGGAGATCACAACTTACTAAATAAGTTTTCATCAATATTTCATAGAAGGGCCTACAATAGAAAGAGGCTATTCAGGGAAAGAGAAAATTTCACAAAAAATAGCATTCCTAAGAAATTCAGACAACAATCTATAACCTGCAAACAAACATTCACCTCTACAACTAGGTATAGGAATGAGACAGATTGGTAGGGGGTTGAAGTATACCCACAAGGTCATTCAAATCAGATCATCCACATAAATACACATGAATTGTAGAAATAAAGAGGGATCAGGAACCCTAAGATATCACTGAAAGCATACATATACTTGATTCAATGAGAGAAAACTTAGATAAGAAAAGCATAGGGATAGAAAGAATGTCACAAATTGACTTTGAAATATCTAAGAATCAATGAAAGATTATAGACTGTAGAAGCCAAGGGGAAGGAAAAATGCCACAGATAACTCCTAAGAAAGAAAACCTCTCTTGGAACCAATTCTGAAGAAAATTTCTAGAGAATTCTCTCCCTTGTAAATGACCTTGGGAATCCTTTTATAATAACAAGGATTGCTACAAGCTTAGGATCATTTAGGACATAATTAGGACAACATTGCCAACCACTGCAACATGAATTTAGGAAACTATTTATTACCAAAATGACAAGAGAAAATTCCTAATTAAAAACAAGAAATATTAGAGACAAATCTGGTATCTATTACATTCTATAAACCCTAGCAGTCAAACTACAAATTAGGGTATGATCTTATTATCCCTAAGACAAGCACATCATTTATAAATATCTCAGCTACCCCTGCACACCAGGAAATAAATTATGCGACAACTCGGTTCAAGACACCAATATTGCATCCAGAAGGAAACCCTCTACAAAATATCAAACCCACGATAGCCAATAAGATCAAATCATATTCAGCCTCAACCACCACATAGTTCAATCAATTCTCAACTGCAAACTTGCATATTATGGTCTGTGAAAAAAATAAGATTGCACACGCTCTGACACACTATCTCCTTTACTTTCTAAAAAACCTTGAATCTTAAATTCAAAACTGACTGACAATGGTTAATTTATTAAGTTTAAAACATAGTCGTCGATCCATCTTTTTGTAGGCATATCAGATGGTCCTTAAAATCACCACCATAGTCAATAAGCCAACAAGACACATCGTAGTCTCTTGGTTAATGAGAAACATGCATGTTGGCACGACTTGGCACTGGACCCACTTGTTTGAAGTGCTGCATTGTAAGGAAGATTGATGGTTGTCACATGATCACAAGGAACAAGATTAAGATTTGCAAACATGTGACAACCCTCTGATTAAAAGGAGATTAACCCTCTTAATCAAATGCTAAAACATTAGAAAAATTAACTGCTTAGGAATTTTTAAGAAACTGGGCCCACCATGGCAAATGACAATTGGTTGCAGGTGCATGGATAGGAAACGCTGATGTCAACAAAGAGATACGAAGATGCAAAGAAGTGGAAAACATCCCAGGTTTTACACTTAGACAATTTTTGAAGCCCCGCGACATAAAAAAAACATTTTCTGTAAACCTTGAAACTCAAATATCTCCCAGGTTTTTGCAATTAAGCATATGTAATCAGAACTGGAGCTTGGTGATGTCATGAACCATCTAAGGCTAAGGGAACAACCTATGAAACTTCATATATTTTTCACGCAAGATGAAACAAGTTGCAGGTAGGACGGGACAACTCAGAGGATAAAATTTTGCAGAGAACACAATCGAGACTAGACAAAAAAGGTCACCCTCATAGGTTGGGCTCAAGCCTTGTGGGAGCCTCATTTCACTCCACCTATGGCCAAAATTTATATGATAGGAAATTTTGGGTAACATTTTGGTGATTTTTTCTGGATGTCAGCTTGCTAGACATGGAAACCAGCGACCTTGATGCAATCCATTGGGCATAGGAGTCATCTCTTGAACACAAAAAACTCTCTTGATACAGAGAAAGATGGAGGGAGGAACAAAACTATGCACGAGCACTTCTTTGAAAGTAGTAAATACTAAACTAGAAAGTAGGGATGTAAAACTAGGAGAACTGATGCAGAGATCTACAAGGAAGGACTAACTTCAAAACAAGGCTTCAAGTGGAATCCATTAACTGATATTGGCAAGGCATCTCCTTCAATAGTAGAAAACTGGAAAGAATTATATCCCTTGCACTCTATAATAACAAATGGTCCACTCCAGAAGGAATCAAAATTTGTATGTCTACCAGGCTTTGATCTAAACTCATCCCATTTGAGAACTACACCTCCAACTTTGAAGTTTCTAGCCCTGACTCTTTTATCAAAAATTTTCTTTGTTTGTACCTGATGGAACTTCATATCTTTCATGGATTTATCTTTGAGTTCCTCTAACTCCATAAGCTGAGCATATCTGATTTGTAAGGAGTCTCCTCCTTCAAATTTAGACATATTGAGTGGCCAAGTCTAAAGCTGGTAATTCAGTTGAAATGGACAACTTAGCTTCTCTGCCATATACTAACATGTAAGGAGAAATCCCAATGATCTTCTTTGGGGTTATCCTATCTAACAATAAGGAAGATTTTAATTTGGTATGCCAATCCCTTTGGTTATCTTGTAGGGTTTTCTTGATTATCCTAATCAAGTTCTTGTTAGTTGATTCTGCCAAACCGTTGCCCCGAGGGTAGTAATTTGAACTTGTATTTAGATAAATTCCATTTCTGATTGCCCATTCTGAGACTTTAAGTCCTATGAATGCCAACACATTATTTGATATTATGGAGTATGGAGTACCAAATATGTGAACTATATCATCATAAAAAATTAAGACAGCACTCTCATTTTCTTCTTTCAAGGCAACTACCTCTGTCCATCTAGTGAAATAGTCTATTGTAGTGATTATCCACTTGTAGCTTGCACTAGATGGAGGATTAATCATGCCAATGAAATCAATGCCCCATCTCATGAAAGGTTTCTCTAACCTGATTAGCTGAAGGGGTAGAGCTACAAGCCTTTCTATAGGACATCATCATGTCCTTAATTAATGAATCATGTTAGGCAACCAACCTACTACCTTAGCGTGTTCTTCCATATAATGCACAACTAGAGATGCATCTATTTTCTCTGATTTTTTTGAACTTTCACCCTCTGTCAAATGCTCACAAAGACCTCTTCCTCTAACTAGCTTAGTGGTTTGGATATCGATGTCATACTCCATCACTTTAGTAATCCAACCAACTCTCTTTTCCTTTAGGTCCTTGGAGAGAAAAAATTCTTTAACACTTGGATGAGCAAATTTCAAGTGTACCTTGTTATGCCTTAATAGATATCTAAACTTTTTAAGGCTCTTTTCCACAACAAGTACATGTTTTTCCACAAAAGAGTATCTATGTTCATACTCTTCTAAATCTTTGCTAAAGAAAGCAATAGGTTGCTCTAATCCTTCAAAATTTTCTTGGGTCAAGATTGCAGATATGACATCGTGACCTCCATAAGCATAAAGGATAAAATCCTTACTAAAATTTGGGTTTAACAGAGTGGGAGCTTCTATCAAAGCTTCTTTGATAGCTTGGAAATTGGCTTTCCCTTCTTTAGTCTAGTTGAAGACTAAAATCTTCTTTAACATGGTTGTCAAAGGCTTTAGTAAATCTGCAATATTGGGCAAGAAATGCCTAATAAAGTTAATCCTTCCTATGAAAGATTGAAGGCTTTCCTTGTGATGTGGCAAGGGTAGCTCTAGGATGGCTGCAATCCTTTTGGGGTCAACTATGATTCTTTTCTTGGATACTATATATCCTAAAAATTTCCACTCATGAACTATAAACACACATTTCTTGGGATTAAGAGATATCCCAAACTCTCTACGCCTTTCAAAAATCTTCCTCAAATGTTTGATATGATCTATTGCATGTTTGGAATAGATAATTATGTCATCTAAATAGAATAGTACAAACTTGTACATGAGTTTTTTAAACGCCATATCCATTTCCTTTTGAAAAGTAGCACTTGCATTTGACAAACCAAAGGGCATCTTTTGATATGCCATTGTTCCCCACTTAGTTGTGAATGCAGTCTTGTATTGGTCCTCTTTATTAACTAGGATCTGATTATATCCTGAATAGCCATCTACTAATGAAAATCTCTCAGATCTAGAGACACATTGCAAGATTTGTTCCATAGAGGGTAATGGATGGCGGTCTTGTAAAGAAGCCCTATTAAGATCCCTGAAGTCAATACATAACCTCAACTCCCCATTGTTCTTCCTTACCAAAACAAGGTTGGAAACCCAACTAGTATGCTTAATGGGGTAGATGATACCACTTTCTATTAATTTGAGCACTTCTCTATGCATAAGTGGTTCAAGCTTGGGGTTAACAAGCCTTTGTCTTTGCCTTACTGGTTTGGCATTGGGCTCTAGCTCAATAGTGTGCTAAGCAAGGGCTAGATTAAAACCTTTAAGGTCTTCATATTTCCATGCAAATACATCATTGAATTCTTTAAACAATTGGGTGTATGCCTACCTTTCTAAATCAGTATTTACTTTTCCAAATTGTAAGATTTTACCTAGTTCCAACTCCAATTCAACACAATGTTTTTGTTGAACCACTAGGCTAGCTTTGTTCTTCTTAACTTGATCATCCTTGTTGAAGACAGCTTCTAAGGTGAAAAGACCTCTAGGCATCTTATTAAAACTAAGTTGAATCACTTGATCACCATAGTTTTGTAATAGTCTATCATGGTTATACTCTAAGAAGACGTCCTCTTCAAACAAGAACTGCAAAATTTGCTCATCATTGTCAAACAATTGCCAATTGACATTGTTATTAGGAACTGAAGGTCTGATAACTACTTTAATGTGCTACTAGTCTCCTTCTTTTGAAATACTATCAAGAATGTCATACTGAGACCCAATGACAGCTAATTTGTCTATATTTTGATTTAATTTCCTAGGGATGGCAACAATATTGAAAGCATGGAAATCTTCAATTACATCCCAAACTCTATGTTTGTATGCTTTCATGGTGTCATTTTTGGTTGCACTTGATCCTCTCACTTGGATGACTACTAACTCACTATCACCATAAACTTTTAGGGCTTTGACCCCTTTCTTCCTAGCCCACTCCAGTCCATTTACTAGGCTTTCATACTCTGTAGTGTTTCTAGCATAGGAGAAACTGAATCTAAAAGTTGTAGAGTATCTTTCTCCTTTTGGGGACACTACCATAGCACCATCACCCGAGCCATGTCTGCTTCTAACACCATCAAAAAATAATTCCCAAACCTGATTGCTCTGATCTTCTAAATCAGTGTCATCTTTGAGAAGGTTTGGCTCTATGGATCCACTTTCTTGTATCAAATAGCTTCCCAAACCAGCATCCCAAACATTTTCTTGGCCCTCTGAGGCCTTTTCTGATTCTAGTTCATCTAGTAAAATATCAGGGATATTTTCTATCTTAGTGTTTTTTTCTCTAATAATTGGGAAGTCATTGCTATCAAGTGCAAGGCAACTTGCATTGATCATATTGGACACATATGGTTCTATATAGTGTGCTTCCAATGATTCAGATTTAATGGTGACCTTGGTCCTATATCTTGTGTGGAAAAGCATGTGAGACAATTCAGAAGAAAGATAGCTTCCTATCTTGGCTATAAACTCCCTCGATAGACATATGGAAAATAAAGCAGGGAGATCTATGATATATATATCAAGTAGGATGGAGAAATTAGGACTTTCATGGAGGATTAGACTGGTATCCTTGGCTACACCTATTATATTGATAAAGGATCCATCAAGTTGTGTAACCTTCTTTTGGAAGGGTTCATATTTAAGTCCTAATTGGTTAGCCACCTTTTTTGGCATTACAGTACTAGTAGCTCCACTATCTACCATACAGTTATGTACTAAGGATTTTCCAGTGATTAAAGATACATAAAAGGGTGGTGGCTTTAAGTTCCTACCTTGTAGGGGATTTTCTTTGGATTTTATACTTGGAGCCTTCTTTTCTAGATCAGTGTTGACCAACACTAGCTTTTTTGCATCATTTGTAGGCTGAGGATCTGTCACTTCACCCACAGCCTTCCTCAAAATCTCAGGTTGCCTTGGAATAGCCAAAGAGTCCCACATAGACATAGTAATGTTCACCCTCTTCATGTTTCCTACAATGTTGAAAGGTGTCACATTGTGTACTCTTTTTTGTGCTTTTACTATGATAGGCTCCACCTCTTTGAAAGGTTGGCCTTCTTTGATAGGAATGATGGGAGCCTTATTCAATATGGTAGGGGAAAATGAATGTAGTGGTTCTACAGATGTAGTGGCTTTAATCCCAGAATCTAATCGCTCCATGTCCTGGGCTCTTCTCTTTGACCTTGTATTGACAACAATGGAAAATTCACCATTGACTCCATTGGAGTCTTGTTGCTCCCAATTGAAAAGAGCAGTCTCATCAGTTTGTGATTCTTGTTGAGGATTTGATCCACTAGGAGGGGCCTCTGATTGAGTGTATGAGGCATTTTGAACCATTAGGGCCTGATTCATCCATCCATTTGAACATGTAGCCTGATTGTGAGTCTGATTACAAGGAAAGCACCATTCATTGTCCAAAGCCATGTTATTTTGACTAGGAACCACATCCCTAACTAGATTTGAAGAGTTAAGGGGCATTGGATTATAGGGTTGGAATGGTCTTTGATTAAAATTTTGCCTTTGTCTTTGATAACCTCCTTGGTATGGTGGCCTATTCTGCTAATAGGACTATCCTTGATTCTGATATTTTAGATTGGGACCCTGACCTTATGGCTGGAATGGTGGTCTTATTCCTTGCCCCTACTTCTTTAGGTTTGGCACCTCTTTAGTTAAAGTCAACAATAGATCTGCCATTTCTTTCTTACTACTTTTCTAACTATTACTCATTTCTTGTAGCTCTTGAGAGAGACTTTCCTTTGACTCCTCACTGCTAGTACTAGCTTGAGGTGTTAATATGGTGGGAATAGGGGTAAAAGAATGTACTTGTAGAGGTGCAATGGGCTATAGGTTGGGAAAGATGGGCATGGGTAGCCTTTGTGCTATCATGCCTACTTGGATTAAACAATTTTCAGCTCTGACAGCTACGTCAAAAGCTTGGGGTAAAGAGGTACCTCCCATAGATTGGATCATGATAGAGATCTAGTTATTCAAGCTTTGCAAGAAATATAAGAAAGCATGATCGGTTGATGGCCTTACTGAGATTGGAATCCTATTCCATGTCTTGAGAAATCTATTGTTGTAGTCTTTCATTTGCTCTTGAGAATCTCTCTTTATGGTTGTTAGTTGCTCAACCAAGGATAAGCTATCTAATTTGTCTTCAAAGTGTCTACTTAATCCATCCCCTAATCCATTCCATGAATTAATAGAACCAACAACTAGAGTTCTAAACCACTCAAGGGCCTTACCTTTGAGAGAGGTTGCTAACAACTTAGTGGCCACATCCTCTTGAGTTATATTGTGTATACTACAAATAGTGGTCACATCTCTTATATGTTCAAAAGCTATTGTTTGTCCTTCACCTATGAAATTAGGTAGGCTCTTTAGTGCCACCGGGGGAACATCATAATGTTGAGTGAAGTTCAATGGACTTCCTTGGTTGAAAGGTGCAAAGGCAAACTGTCAAGCCATTGCAGGGGCTGAAATTTTCTGAGTAAAAACTAAATGGGTTGTATTTGATGTTGGGTCGGAATCCTCTTCTAAATCCCTAGTTAGAGATCTTCCTCTTCTTCTAAGATGAGAGGGAAAAGATCTCCTCTTTGAAGTATCAGGTGGTGTAGACTGTACTCTCCTTGTAGGGGATGTCCTCTGAGTTGATCTCCCTCTATATTTTATTTTTAGGGGCAACTTTGAGAATTTGGTGGGCTTTGAGCTCCTTGTCTCAATATTTCTTATAAACTTTGAACAAGGCTGATCCTGAATCTTTACACCAGTGGAGTCACTAGATATACTTGATAATTAACCTCTCTAAGGTATGTGTTATGCAATCAGTATATCATAGATAGCACAATCTTTGCAGATAAACTTCTTTATGATGTCCCACCGGGTGTGCCAAAATTTTTATACACTAAGTTTTGCACCCTTTTCAAGATCTCTTGGTCTTGATAACCTATTATAACATGGGAATCATCTCTAGGTTGTGGGACCTATGCTAACTGAGATGAGACCTCTAGATTCTAGGCTAGTTTTGTTGGAGATTTTCCAATATGTCAGTACCAACTATATGTTTGTCATTGATGACAACATATGGAAAGTAGCATGCATGGAAGTCTTATATAGTAAGCCTTCTATATATGTATCATGGACATGATATCATGGGTGCAGAGGTTAATTATTAATATTGATAGTTATATAGCAGTTGGTGTCAACAGTGTTCCTGAAAGAGTAACAGACAATGTTCTGTGTATGGTTGTCTGTATAGTTATCATGGAGCCTTGCATGCTTGGATATATGTTGAAGACATGTTATTGATGTTTCAGTTATGGATGCTTAGTATGATGATGAATGCAAGTGAAGTTATGCAATCACTATTCATCAGTAGCAGTTTCCTGTGTTTTTTCAGAAGAGCCGACCAAAATTTTATTGGTTCTTGAGTTGCACCTATCTTGAGGGTATGTTCCCTTAGAGTTAAGCTTGGAGAAGTGTTACTAATGTTTGGTTAAGAGTGCATAAGTTAATTCAGCTTATAGAGAAAGTTCTAGTTGTTTTGGTAGAGCCAACAGTGTGTAGCATGCATCTACATTTATTTTATTAGACAAGTCCTAGAATGAGTTGCGTGCATAGTAGAGCCAACAAAATGTTTGTTGGAGTTTATTATGGTTTCTCTAATATGATTTCAAGGTGGTTCTAATAGGCCAACTTGATTATATCATTTGGAGGAAAGATATTTATAGGCAGTCATTTGTGATTGCTTGAGTGTGGTTCATGGTTGATTAAGAAGAGTAGAGCAGAGTGTGCAAAGTGTTGAGCCATTAGAAGAAGGTCTATGTGACCAAGTAAAGTACTTGTGCTATTCATTGGAATTGATCCAAACATTAGGTCAAAGCACAGTTCACCAAGATCTAGATATAGTGTGTTTTCATTATTCAAAAGGTTGTAGCCTTCGCCCATTTGAGTAGTGAGCTCTCGGACAATGTGTCCTCTCCCCTAACATGGACAATTGTAAAAGACTCCTAATAGGGTCTAACCCTTAACCATGTCTAATGTACTTAATATATTGTAAAGCTACTTCTAATAGGGTAAAGGATCTTTTAAAAAGGATCATTATACACTAGTACATAATATTAGTGGGTATCAAGTCCCACCAAGGTTTTTACCTATTTGAGTTTCCTCGTAACCAAAATATTGGTGTTGTGCTCAAGTGATCTTTCATTGTGTTTATGCTTTATGTTTAAGTATACTTAATTAGATAAAGAATTGAATCTTGTAGATAACTAATTCACCCCTCCCTCCCTCTCAGTTATCTTTTGGGACTATTCCTAACAATTGGTATCAGAGCCAAGTGCCTTGGAGAGAAAGTTTAATAGCTTGAGGTTGATTAGATGGCATACTTTAGGAAAGAAAGTCTTAAGTTCGATGGAGAGAATTATCTTGATTGGAAGAACAAGATAGTAACTCATTTGTAGTGTATTGCTTTTGAATTTTTTGATGTAACCATCAAAGTAGCCAAGATTCCTACCTTAGAAGACCTCGCAAAGATGATCCTACTGACATACAAAAAGGAATTGTTTCATCATAATGCTATTGCTAAAGAAGCCCTTATCAGCACCGTATCTAATGGTGAATTTTTAGAAGTAAAAAAAGTAGATACAGCCCACAAAATATGGAAGCACCTTGAAGACACATTTGAAGGAGACAAACAAGCAAAGGATGTGCACAAAAAGACATGGAAGAAAAGATACAATGCATTAGAGATGCTGCATGAAGAAAACATCAGAGACATCAGAGCTTTGTTAGAGATAGTTACAGTCACCATTTTTGAAGTGTCTAAGACCCTTGCTAGTTCATTATTTTGAAGCTCATTTAGCATTTTCCCTTGAGAGTCTTTCCTTGAAGTAATCCTTCAAGCATTTATACCCTTCAAAGTTGTCAAGAAATAGCCTTCAAGTTTGTCAAGTTCAAATTCAGCCTTCCTTGGATGAACCTTTTTCAAGACTCATGCCTCACCTAAACCACTTTGAACCACTTTGAACTCTAGTTCAAAGTAGTTCAAAGTAGTTCAATGAATGTTTTCTTTTCTAACGACCATTTTCTATAGGTGGGCCCCGACCTACATCACCTTTTGGTGGTGAACCACTTTGAACCACTTTGAACTCCAGTTCAAAGTAGTTCAAAGAGGTTCAAAGATAGATTACGGGCAGAGTCATAAGTGAAAGGATATTTGATGGGACACATGACATAAGATGATGGTGAAATGATGGTTAAGTTTTTAAGAGGGGTAGTTTTGATTTGATGGGAACCATGAAGTAAATCTCGAATAAAGTTTCGGGTGACGATTAATGAAATCGTTAGCAGGAGCGCGATATATCATTGGGGGGATGGTTAATAATGATATTAAAGATGGTAGATTTCAAGGACATCCTATTGCTAAGTCATTACTATTCACATCATTTGAAATTAATTTCCCTGACTAATGCTCATTAAAGTCAACTTTTCAGGGCATTAATCTTTCAAAATATAAACAACTTTGTAAGTTTTTCTTTCCTATTATTTTTCTATGAAGTCTCGGCTGTGGGAGAAGAATTTGTTCTGAGTCTACATAAAATAGGTACCTCCTAAAGCTTTTTCTCATTTCCTATTGCTATTTAATATATTGATTCAAGAGGGGGGGGTGTTTTTGTTTTATTTCCAAGAGAGATATGAGGTCCAGTATGCATTTCTTCGGGAATGTCAAGAATTGAAATGTCGAGCCCCTATTGTCTCAGACACAGACTTATTAGGGATATTAGTAGAAAAAATGGAAATTTACCTCACAAACTGTGTAGTGAAAGATCATAGTCTAGAGTTCTGGTCAAGTGGATTATTAGAAGCTGCGGATTTTCCGCCATCAGCTGTATGCCCATAATTGGTTCATCAATGTATTAACAGATATGATGTTAAATCCAAGTGCATTATGAATGTAGAAGGCCAAACCCTTGTGCCAGTCAATAGGGAGACTATTATGGATGTTTTTAAAATCCCAAAAGAATCTCTTGTCAATTTTACTCCCACCCAATCTCTAGCTTAGTATAGAGAGAACATAGATAAAAACTGGAGTCATGTGGCTATGAAGTGGACTCAACCAATTACAAGGGCAGGTCTCGATTACCTAAAGTTCTCACTAAAGATCACATGAAACCACTTATTCATGATGTGATAGTGTTGCTTCACCAAATTAAAGGTTCAAAATAGGTTCTTCTCTATGAGGAGTGGATGTTTCATTTTATAGAGATAGTCTTGGAAGGGGGGCAACATATTGATTAGGCAGAGATTATTGCTAGTTCCCTGAGGGACCAACTTAAACAAGCTCAGGCCATTAAGAAGGATTTATTTATGTCTTCTTATTTGATATACTACTTGGAATGCACACAAGATTTATCTACCATTCAACAGGTTCCTTGGAATGAAGATCTTTTAATTTATGAGTACTATCCATTATTAAGAAAAGATAAAATTTTGGAAAATTATAGGAAGGTTCATGATGTTTTCTTGGGTAGATTGTGTCAACAATTGGCAAGAGTCCCAAACCAAAGAGTTTCATTGGAGGAAAAGAAACTGATTCAAGCCTACGGAAGTCTATATATTTAGTTCCCACGTTTCACCTACATCTGGGTCGGAGGCTTTGATGATGAACCTCTCAGGCTCCCAAGGTTTGCTTTTGATTATTTTATTTTAGTAGAAGTTTGTAGGCAATTGTTCACGGTTATTAAAAATACCCTACCAGAAGACAAGTGGCCTTCTATTGTCCCAGTTAAAATTGGCAACTTGGCCTGTAACAATATGATGGATGCTTCGGTGATAGGAAGCAACTTGTTGAGTTTTCATTTGAAATTTTATGAATTAAGAAGGGGTTCTGACAATAAGGGCTTCGCTAGACAAGTTCTAAGCCTAAGTAATTATCCTTCAACTAGTTCGCACCTTGAGGACCTATGGGAAGATCTAGGTGATGAGGAGGGAATCTAGAAACAAGATCACTCCAGACTTGTAATTCCACAGATCAAAATTTTGCAATTAAATTTTGATATTAAGGGTGTAGAAGAGGATAGTTCTGAAGCCATAGGTTCAAGGCTAGCAATGTAGAAGCAATAAGTCTTCTGGACATAGATTGGAATAGGAAAGAAGAAGATGATATAAAGTTGAGGGCCCAAACCATTTTTGGGGTCATAGAAAACTAGTGAACAGAAAAGAAAAAGAAAGGAGCTAAAAACCCCCCTCTTGAAAAGCATAGTGTGGGATCAGCCTTAAAAAATGTGAAACATGCCCCATCTAATGTATCTCCTATGGTTCCAAATGTAGGTAAAGATATGTCCCCTAAGAAAAAGGTGGTTTTCAACGGGCATCCTACCGCACCAAGATCGAGGCCTAGAACAAGATCAAAAAGGCATTGTCAGATGGCATCCTTAGGACCAGACTACTTGGATATCAAGATTAATGATGATGACATTTTTTTTCCAATGGATCAATAGGAAAAGGTTCAAGAAATCCTTACGAATAGCATGGATGTACCTCAGGCTGAGAATACTCTTGTAAAAACTCCTGACAATTGGATATGTTGGCAATTTGGCTAATTTGGATGCATAGATGTTGTCATTATGGCAAGATATGATCTTTATTGAGAGTACAAAATCTAGAATGCAAGTATGGCAAGTTGAAGAAAGAAATTGTCTAAGTATGGATACAGTGATCCTGACCGAGCACCCGATGAAGATTTAGCTGGCGACGTCCACTGGAGCAATATTTTTGTTTGCATAGTTAACTAAAGCTTCTATACAATATGAGGATACCCCATCTTAGTGCACATAATGTTTGGAGTAGTACGAACAAAGTTATTCAAAGTTTACGGAAGACAGTTTTTGCAGATAGAACAGTTTTGGAGACAGTATTAGTGAAAGAGTTAAGGGATTATTTTTGCTTGTCAAAATAATGACTTAACATTATGAAGGGATGACATCCTAGATGTTTACTCTTGGATAAAGATTTTGGAAGCTGACCATGTAAAGTTATTAGCTTTAATAACTCATATATTAGGCATACTTGAAATGTAATGAAATAAAAAAAAGAAGTGTGATATGTAAAAAGAAAGAAAGATAACTTGCGATAGTTGTATATTGTGATAGCAGCAAAGGCTATTGATGCAAAGTTGTAAGCAGTACCATATTATAGTTAGAAACATTTTGTATTACCTATTTGGGTAGTGAGCTTAGCTGGTGATCAGGTTTTGTAATCTAACTCCTAACAGGGTTAAGGCTTCTAACAAGGCCTAAAGTCCTTTAACCAGGATAGATCTACTATATATTGTAAATTGACTCCTAACAGGTCCAATATCCCTAACAGGATACTTTTGATTAGTGATCTTTGTGGGTACCATCCCCACTAGGGTTTTCCCTTGGCTAGGGTTTCCTCGAGAACATATGATGTGTTATGAGTTCTTTCTATTTACTACTATGTTTGTTAATCAACTTGATAATCTTTGTATGCACTAAAGTAATCTGTTATATCCATAAGTGGGCAAAAGAAAAAGTTTGTGAAATACTAATTCACCCCCCCTCTCAATATTTCCTATTTCTAACAATTGGTATCAGAGCATAGTTACTCGGAGAAGGAACATTCAAGAAAATCTTAGCAGCTTGAGTAAGATCTCTATGGATATGGATCAACTTCAGAAGAATCTTGAAGAAGCCCTTGAACAGATTGATATGCTTACTGATGAAAGAAACTCCTTAAGAAGAAAATATGAAGATGCAAACTTTGCTATTGACAAATTAAAAGGTAAGATTGAAGATCTAAAATCTGAAAAGAAATCTGATATGCTTGTTGAAGATTGTGATGAATTAGAAAAAGAAAATGAGATCCTTAAGCATGAGTTGAAGATAGTAAATCTGAAGCTTAGTATGAAAGATGGAAATTTGAGATTTGATAATGAAAAATTGAAAATTGAGAATGAAGATCTGAGGTCAAGACTTGAAAAGGAAACATCCGAATCTGAAAAAGTAAAAAGTGTAGTATGTGGAACTTGAGAAGTATAATGAAATTGTGAAAGGTGAATTAACTCAATCTAAACAATAGCTTGAAAGGCTATATTCAAAAAGTGATAAGACTGAAAAACAAATTTCTCTTGAAGAACCATTCTTTGATAGGATTGGATTTGGATATAGTATGTTTAGAACAAACCATGAAAGTAAGAAGCTAGATTTGAAGACATCTGAAAGTGTGGAGGAAATAAAGCTAGATGAGAACACATTGGAAGAACCACCTAGAGAGAAAGAAGAATCAAAGAAAGAAGAATCAAAACAAGAAGAATCATCTAAAGGTATGCAAAGAGAATTCAAAGGTAGATGTTTTGCTTGTAATACTATTGGGTACATGAAGAGAGATTGCACAAGTAAGCAATTTAAACCTTTTAATGGACATTGTTATAATTGTCATAGTTTTGGACATAGAGCTAACAAATGTAGAAGACCTAAAGTAATTTTGAATAATTATGATATAATGATTGGGAATACTAACAATGCAGATAAGAAATCTATTGAAGAAATGAATCAAAGAAAAGTGGTAGTATGTTTTAGATGCAACAAAGTAGGACATATTGCTAGAAATTGTAGGTCACTAATTAACCAGCAAGGACAGAGATTTGGAAACAATGGAATCATTTGTCAGATATGCAATAAGTTTGGACACTCAGCAAGATTTTGAAGAATGAACAGTGGAGGTTATCATCATAACCCTAACCCTAGGAACAATGCAAGAAGGAATGAAAATGCAGGAAACAAAGAGAAAGGTTGTTGTAGCAATAAAGATGAAGTAAAAATTGACAAAGGCATAGATCAAGGAGGTATAGTCAGAACTGAAAGTAGTTAGGAAGGTAATGTAACCAATGGTAAGGATGAATCTTTACCTGACCCTTCTTTAAGTACTTAAATTATGTAAGTTTCTGTAGTTTAGGACTTAGGATTAGTGTAGATTAGGAATTTGAATGAGTTAAGTTTTGCGCAGTTAGATATAGGTTTATTATGTTGTACTAATGCTATGGTTAAGTGCGTAAAAGAAAATATTGTGTTTTGCGAGGTCACAGAAAGTTTTATGGTTGCAGGTTTGCAGAATCAACTTTTTAAGGTTTTAGCGGCAAAATGAATGAATGCGATGTCAGATCAAGTTAATGTGAAGTGTTACAAGGTTGAAATTGAAGTTATTATGATTACAAAGTGATTGAAAAGTGATTTGAAAGAAGAAAAGTGAGTTGAGGATGATTTGAAGAAGTTTGGAAGTAGTTTGCAGTGACGATCATACCAAAACCCTAGATTTGCAAAGTTGAGTTGATTGGAGTGACAATGTGAACACAATGAAAAGAATAAACTCAGTCTACATGAAGCACCTTTTTGACAAAGTTAATGACAGTGTGAAGCTTGTATTGAAGACTTTTTAGAATATTGTTAAGAATAAATCAAGGATTCCTCAATCCTTAGTTGAAAAGCATAAAGATGACATTTGTTTTATGGTTGACAATGATTTCACCTACATTGAAGCAATTGAGCCTAGAATGGAATTCATAGACCCTCTTGGCTATGAAATATCTAAAATAGAAATAGTAGGATATTTGAATAGATTGTTAAAGTGTGAGTTGGATAGTCATGCAAATAGGTTTGGAACCTATGAAGAGAATTTCAACTCTGCAATAAGTTTGAGAGAAAAGAAGAAATCTAGTAAGAGAGTTGAATCTACTATGAAGAAAATATTGAAAGAATCTAGTATGTCAAGTCATGAGTTTGACATAGCTAAGAAGACTGTAGGAGCCTTAAAGCAAAGTGAAAATCTTGTAATTTCACCTGAGATATCAAGTGCAGATCCTGTTGATCCTATTACAGTAAAGGTAAAAGTTGAAGTACCTAAAAAAGATGAAGGAGATAAATCTTTTTCTCCTATTCCTAGCAAAAGAGTAAAAGTGAGTGCAATAGGACCCAGCAAGAGACAGAAAGTGGTTGTACCACCTATACCTAGAAATGTAGCAGTAATTAAAGATGATGATGTAGTTTCAATCAAGAAGAAAACTTGGAAACCAAAAATTGAAAGAGTTAATGAAGATATATTGAAGCATGGAGACTTCACTAAGTTGAATAAATTCTATGATCTATATGGATCATTTGACAGATTGAACTTTGAAAATGCAATGGTTACACACATGATTGTGGCAGAAATGAAACTTAGCACTATTCATGGTAAGATCCCAGAAGATTTGTATAACAGACTTGTGAATAGAAAATAGAGAGCACAAGGAGAGGACATAAAGATGAGAGAACATGTAATTAGACAGTTCTGTGAAGTTAAGGATGAAGATCATTTGAAGAGATTCTTGAAGTCTCTTGGAACTTTATTGAGAACTAAGAGAAGAACAATCCTTATAATGGGAGGCAAAAAGGAGGAAGTACAGAAAGAGGCAGAGCAAGTAGTAATGCAAGTTCTTGCAGATATAGTTGTAGAAAAGCATGTTGAATCAGACCCTCAGCAGAAGCAATCAGAGGAACCGCATGTAGAGGAAGTTGGTATTGAAGAAGCTCCATCTTCTTCACATATCAATATTGGCAAAGAATCAATGGATATTGAAGGCACCAAAGTCACTCTAGAATCAAATGATGCAGTATTTCATGATCTAGGAAACATTGTTGACAATTTGGCTTTGGGAGAGCAAGAAAAGGTCACAGAATCAGAGAAGAATATAGAGGTAGAGGAAGCACCAACTATATCAGAATCAGTTCTAGTAGAGCAGTCAGTTAAAGGCAAACAAATTTTGATAGAGGCCACTACCTCTAGTGCACCTTCTATACCAGTTGAAGACATTAGTGCACCTGATAGTAAGAAGAGGCATATTGGTTCAATGTTTGAAGACCTTGGAAAAGAAGTTGAAGATGATGATCAACTTGAGTTCATCACATCTCTGAATAAAATTATTGGAAAGAATAAGAAGGTGAAAGACCTTGAAGGCAAAGTTAGAGTTTTAACAGAGAAACTTGAGAGTGTGATCAGCACTAAGGTATCTAAATCAGATCCACTTGAGAAAGCTCAATCAGTAATGAATTCTTTTGACTCTGAATTTTCTAACTTGAAGGATATTGCTAGAATAAAAGCTCAGGAAGACTTTCAAGAAGAAATGCAGCAAACTTTGAGTGTAAATATTTGAAATGATATTGGTAGTTTAGATGTATGCATAAAGAATTTGAGGAGACATTTTGAGACAGGAAAGAATTTGTACATACAATGCACTAAATCAGAAATCCTATTAGTTGAAGAGGATAAGAAGATCAGAGAGAAGTTAGATGCTATTACAGCTGAGACAAACACCTTGACAAGCCCTAATGTCAAGATAAGTTCTGTAGAGAAGAACATAAGGAAATTGAAAGATGAAATCAGAATGTTAGCAGAGGAGAAGAACATAAATATGATCAGGGTTAACATCTTGAGAGAGCATGTCTCAATCAAGATATCAATTTTTGAAGATCAAATTGAGCAGTGTCTTTCAGCAAAGACATCATTTCAGAAGTTTAGCTTCAATTCCCTGCAAGCTTGTCAGACAGCAGCATACGAATTGAGTACTCTACTCAATGTTGATGAATCCATCAGGAAGGTATGGGAGAAAGATTTTGAATCTTGGAAGTTAGAGTTCAGAGATTGTGTTGCAAGCCTACCGGCTTTGCAATAACTGATAATAAGGTATAAAGTTTTTGAAATTTTTGTACACCCTGTCTTTGTCATTGTTGTCAAAGGGGGAGAGATAGCAGAAAATTGAATATATGTTGAGGAAGGATACTCATAGGGGGAGCTATTCTATGGAGTATGATATTGTATACATATTGTATAAACTTTTGGCCACAAACAATTTTGTATAAGTTTTTTTTTTGAAGTTTTGTTTGCACACTTAGCCAATTTTCCCATATGTTGCCACCAATGACAAAGAGGGATATTGTTGGCAATTTGGCTAATGTGGATGCATAGATGTTGTCATTATGGCAACATATGATCTCTATTGAGAGCACATAATCTAGAAAGCAAGTATGGCAAGTTGAAGAAAGAAATTATCTAAGTATGGATACAGTGATCCTGACAGAGCACCCGATGAAGATTTAGTTGGTGACATCCACTGGAGAAAAATTTTTGTTTGCACAGTTAATTGAAGCTTCTATAGAGTATGAGGATACCCCATATTAGTGTGCATAAAGTTTGGAGTGGTACAGAAGAATTTATTCAAAGTTTACCGAAGACAGTTTTTGCAGACAAAACAGTTTTGGAGACAGTATTAGCGAAAGAGTTAAGGGATTATTTTTGCTTGTCAAAATAATGACTTAACATTATGAAGGGATGAAATTATAGATGTTTACTCTTGGATAAAGATTTTGGAAGCTGACCATGTAAATTTATTAGCTTTATAACTCATATATTAGGCATACTTGAAATGTAATGAAATAAAAAAAAGAAGTGTGATATGTAAAAAGAAAGAAAGATAACTTGAGATAGTTGTATATTGTGATAGCAGAAAAGGCTATTGATGCAAAGGTTTAAGCAGTACCATATTATAGTTAGAAACATTTTGTATTACCTGTTTGGGCAGTGAGCTCAGCTGGTGATTAGGTTTTGTAATCTAACTCCTAACAGGGTTAAGGCTTCTAACAAGGCCTAAAGTCCTTTAACCGGGATAGATCTACTATATATTGTAAATTGACTCCTAAAAGGGTCCAATATCCCTAACAGGATACTTTTGATTAGTGATCTTTGTGGGTACCATCCCCACCAGGGTTTTCCCTTGGCCAGGGTTTCCTTGAGAACATATGATGTGTTATGAGTTCTTTCTATTTACTGCTATATTTGTTAATCAACTTGATAATCTTTGTATGCACTAAAGTAATCTATTATATCCATAAGTGGGAAAAAGAAAAAGTTTGTGAAATACCGATTCACCCCCCCTCTTAGTATTTCCTATTTCTAACAAGATAGTCATCAGTTCAGTTCCTCCTTGGCTAACTGAATCAGTGAATAAGAGAAAGAGTTACAAACCCATTTCACTTCCTGTGAAGGAGATCGTCACCAAATATGCTACTCAGACCCCCAAAGAAAAAAGAATGAAGAGTGATGCTAGGCTATCTACCAATCCATCTACTAGAAAGGTGACTGCAGAAATAGCCACTTTCAGGCCTAAAGAGGGAATTCAGGAACTAGAGGCTGAAGAATTTGAAATCATGAAGATGGAACTTGGTGTTCTAAACAGGGATTCTAGGGATCACCTATTTAAATTCTCAGTTGATCATATGCTCAGGCAGTCACAAAAAGATGGAAGGGAGAAACGTGAGTTGAAACTACTGGTGTCTACCATGGCTGAGTTCCTTTCCTCACTCACTGATGATGGAGTACTACCACTAGCCCAGTCTTCACAAGATTTTCATATGAATTTAGTTGAAATCCAAAGGCTAGTGAAATAGATGCAATAGGGCAGGGTTTTGATGGAGGTCATGAAGTCTTGGATAAACAATGTTATCACTGAAGGGAGTGCTTTCATCTGTGAGTTTATATCTACTTGTTTAGATGGAGAAGGATTACTTGGTGAGGTTCAAACCCTAGTTCCAAGACGGGAAATGGAGGAAGAGAAATGCACCACGATCATCATACAGGTTCAAGAAATAGAAACCTATGGTGTGACTCAGTTCTTAGCTGACAACCTGATGAAGCTAGTGGATCCCTTCATGCTATTCATCCTGAAATAGAACTTTGGATGGAAAAATATGATGTTTAAGGCTATGATCTCTCAAGCCAAAGAAATAGAGAAAGAGGTGTTGGATATGCATGCAGATTCCCTTAAAGACATCAAGATAGTGAATCCCTTGATTATTTTGAAAATTGATGAAGGTAATAGAGATGCAGATGCCATGGTTAAAGTCTTTACAGACACCATGAATGCTCTCAAAGAAAATGAAGTGCCTACAGTTTAGGAGTTCACTAGAATTGCAAATGTTGAATCTATGTTGCTGCTGAACAGAGGTCAGTTACCAAAGCAGGTAGAGAGGATTAGGGAGTTAAGGTGGGAAAAGAATGTGACCCAGGTGAAGCTGACAGGTCTGAAGAATCTACATTTCTAGCCAGTCCAAGAATTGGTGAACATGTTCCAATCTTGGAAGCTCATACAGACAGCCACATCAGAAGGCCCTAGAGGGATTTAGTAGTTTTCGAGATAGAATTTCCCTTTCTTTATGTTTTAAATGACACGTGTTATGAAACTCTATTTTTAGTTATGTAATTGGTTTTAAACAGTTTTTTCTGGTGTCCAAGAGGCTGGGTTTTTATGGAGGCTCTGTTAGACCTAAAATTATTAATGTTGGAGTATTGAATAGTGAAAGGGTGAGAAAGTATAGATAGGAAAATAGATAGTTAGCATAGTCTTTTTAAGTTCTAAAATAGTTGGTGATTGATTTTTTATTAAATTTTGATCCAATCATATATGAATATATAGATGCATGGTATGGTTTAGATCTTTGAATCAAAATTTGGAATATATTGATTACTTTGAAAGTTGGTACATTTAAATCTGTGTATGTGTTATTTATAGTCAGTCGCTTATGGTTTCTTTCTAGCTTGTCTTTCTTAAGTTTTTTTTATAGGTTGTTTGTTTTAGAAGTAGTTAATTGATCTCAGTTTTCTTCATAGTTAAATTTAATTGCATATTGATTCTGTAAATCACCTCGATACCCAAGAGTATTCGAGTGATCCTTCTACACTTTCTGGTCAAAGGTGTATGAGTTTAATTTTTGTTAACAATTCATTGAATATCCTACAAGGAAGCTGTACCTTAAAAATTTAGAGGAAAGCAATTTCTTATGCTTACCCAACTGTTGATGAATCATTTGTCTTCAAAAGTGTAGAGTCTTTATTTATTCTCATTTAAAAAGAGGAAGAAATTTTTTTTCGCCAACAAGCTTACAATCAGAGGATAAATGAAGCAGTTGCTGGAATCAGGAACAATGGTGGAGAGATATTAGAGGAAGACATTATGGATAAGTTGATGACTACTCTTACTCCCAAATATGAAAGCAAGATCAATTTCCTTGATGAGACCATGCAGCTTACATCAAATTTCAAGAGAGAGACCTTGATCAGCAAGATCTCAGCTTTTGAGATTTCAAGATTGAAGATAGAACCAAAGAGTGAAACAACTTTCAAAGCAACAGTTCATGGTAAGAAATCTGCAAACACTTCTGGTAATTTTGATGATGATGATGAAGAGAAAACATTAGATGATTTTATTGCTATAGTTTCCAAAAGATAAAAGAAAGGAAAAGGAAAATATGAAGGTCAATTACCATTTAAGTGCTTTTCATGTAATAAGATTGGTCACTTTGCATCTAAGTGTCCCACTAGAGCTAGAAAGTTAAAAAAAGATTACATGCCTAAGTATTCTAAGGAATGCTACTATGCTAGAGATGGAGTTTTAGATGAAGAATCTAGTGAAGAAGAAATTGGATTCATTGCTATTGTAGACAAAATGAATAACAAGACAATTCATGTAGACAAGAAAGAGAATCAAGAGCTTGCATTGATTTCACAAGCTGACATAAGGACATACTGGATTATAGACAGTGGTTTCTCACATCGCATGACAGGTGATAAAGGCAAGTTTGTTCATTTGGACAAATACAATGGAGGTATGGTCAGATTTGGAGATAACACACCTAAACCTATAGTTGGTAGAGGAGCCATCACTTTGGATGGAAAGAATAGTATTGATGATGCTCTTTATGTTGATGGTTTGAAACATAACCTTCTCAGTGTTGGATAGTTACTTGGAAAAGGATATCAGTTGGAGTTCAAAGATGACAAATGCATCATTAACAACAAAGATGGTGTTATGATTGCATCAAGCACAAAACCAAGAGGTAATTTTTTTCAACTCAATTCGAAAGCAAGTTGTTTTGTTGTTAAAGTTGATGATAGTTGGTTGTGGCATAAAAGACTATGTCATATCAATTTTGATAACATAGTGAAGATAAGCAATGTAAAGGTAGTAAGAGATCTACCTAGCATAGCAAAGCTAGTTGATACTATATGCAGGGAATGTGTGATGAGGAAGCATGTGATAAATTCATTCAGGAGCAAGAAAAATTTAGTAGAGAACAAGTTGGATCTGATTCATATAGACCTATGTGGTCCAACTCAAACAAGATCATACTATGGTGAAAGATATTTCATTTTGTTTATTGATGATTATACTAGGATGATGTGGGTTGCATTCTTAAAAAATAAGTTAGAAGCTTTTGAGAAGTTCAAAATATTCAAAGCTAGGGTTGAGAATGAATCTGGACTAAAGATAAAATGTTTGAGGTCAGATAGAGGAGGAGAATTCACCTCTGACAAATTCTATGAATACTGCGAAGAACATGGTATAAAGAGATAGTTAAGTGCACCTAGAACCCCTCAGTAGAATGAAATTGAAAAAGGAAGGAATATGATCATCCTTGATACAACATGCACCATTATGATAGAAGGAAAAGTTTCATACACCTATTGGAGAGATGCGGTTAATACAATAGTCTATACCATCAATAGAATTCAATTAAGGCCTAGCATTGACAAAACACCTTATGAACTATGGTTTGGTAATGTTCCCATAGTAAAATACTTCAAAATCTTTGGAAGAAAGTGCTACATCAAGAGGGATGAAGTAGTAGGCAAGTTTGATGCAAGAAGTGACGAAGGTATTTTTCTTAGTTACTCTACTAAAAGTAAAGCTTATAGATATTTCAATTTAAGATTGAAAAAGATCATTGAAAGTGCTCATGTAAAGATTGATGAAAAGGTTATGATTCAAGAAAGATATCATGATTACTCACCCATGATTGAAGAAGAACCTAGACCCTCTACTAGTGAGATAGTTATTAAAGAAATGTTTGACAGTATTGATGTGTTATTCAATGACCATGAGACAAGTGAAGAAAATACTCCTAAGGCTAATGAATCAGCATCACCTAAAGTTCCAAAGTTTACATCAAGAAATCATTCCAAGGCAGACATCATTGGAGATTAGAGCAGCAAAGTCTTAACAAGATCACAAGCAAAGAACTCAACTAGCAATGAAGCGGTATGTTTACTATCTCAGATTGAACCTTTAAGTCTTGAAGATGTATGTAATAATTCAGATTGGCATGACGCTATGAAAGAAAAACTTGATCAGATTCTTAAGAATGACACTTGGGAACTGGTCCCAAGACCTAGTGATAAAAATGTGATTGGAACAAAGTTGATATTCAGAAACAAGATGAATGAAGATGGTATAGTAGTCAGAAACAAAGCAAGATTAGTATGTAAAGGATATGCGCAAAGAGAAGGCATTGATTATTCAAACACATTTGCACCTATGAGTAGATTAGAAGCTATTAAGTTGTTTTTAGCTTATGCTATAGTCCAAAAATTCAAAGTTTATCAGATGGATGTCAAGTTAGCATTCTTGAATGGAGACTTGAAAGAAGAAGTATACATTGAGCAGCTGGAAGGATTCACCTTATCAGATAGACCTGATATGGTATGCAGATTAAAGAAGGCCCTTTATGGACTTAAGCAAGCCCCTAGACCATGGTATGAGAGACTAGATGGATACTTAACAAAGATTGGATTCAAGAAAGGAGCAGAAGATTGTAATCTATTCATTAGAGAGACATCTAAAGGTTTACTACTTGTAGCTATATTTGTTGATGGCATTATCTTTGGAGGTAATGACAAACTCAGTGCTGAATTTTCCAAAGAAATGTAGAATGAGTTTGAGATGAGTATGATTGGTCCTATCAAATACTTTTTGGGACTAAATGTGCAAAAAATAGGAAAATGAATTTTCATTAATCAATCAAAGTATGTGAAAGAGATACTAAAGAAATTCAAGATGGATGATTGCAAGCCAGTAGGAACTCCCATGATCACTGGATGCAAGCTTAAAAAAGAAGATGACTCACCAGCAATAGATATATCATTGTATAAGTCTATGATTGGTAATCTCATATATCTTACTTAGACTAGACCTGATATTTCCAATGCAATTGGCATAGTTGGAAGATTTGTAGTAGAGCCTAAAAAAAGTCACCTCATGGCAGTAAAGAGAATATTCAAATACTTGCAGGGCACCATAGATTATGGTCTATGGTATCCTAATTCAAAAAATGTTGAGCTTCATGTGTACACTGATGCAAATTGGGCAAGATGTGTTGATGACATAAAAAGTACTTTAGGTGGAGTAGTGTTTCTTGGTAATAGACTTGTCACTTGGACAAGCAAGAAACAAAATTGTATTTCTTAGTCAACAACAAAAGTGGAGTATTTTGCAGTAGCCTTGAATTGTTCTACAATTGTTTGGATCAAGCAAATGATAAAGGATTTTGGAATTCAGATTGATTATCCTATAGTTATTCACTATGATAACACTAGCACTATCAATATGTTAAAGAACCCTATGATGCATGCAAAGACAAAGCACATTGAGATCAAGTATCACTTCCTAAGAAATAAAGTGGTAGAGAAAGAAGTCAAGTTGGACTATGTGAGTACTAAAGATCAGTTGGTGGATATATTCACAAATCCCTTGCCTAAGGATACTTTTGAGTATCTCAAGGAGAGGTTGGGAGTCATTCCCTTCCCTATCTCTACTTAGAAGAAAGAAGGAAAGGCATCAGTCCTCTGGGACTGGTGGAAGGTTGACTACTCTACCTCAGGAGTAGTACCGGTGCTTAAAATAAATGGTGTTCTTTGCCATTGATGTCAAAGGGGGAGTATATATAGAGTCATGAAAAATAGAAGTAAAAAGAGGAGTAATATACTAAGAGGGAGCAACATTCAGTTATGACAGCAGTACAGTTGAGGAAATGAAGAATATTAGAAAATATTGCAGCAGATGGAGGATTCATCTTTGGGGGAGTTTTGAAGAGGAAATGAAGAATGTTATAAAAGAAGTGTTCATTCGGGTTGGTGGTGGTTTTTCATTCCACATGTTGCCATCAATACCAAAGGGGTAGATTGTTGGAGATTTTCTACCAAGCCAGTACCGACTGTATGTTTGTCATTGATGACAACATATGGAAAGTAGAATACATGGAAGTCTTATATAGTAAGCCTTCAGTATATGTAGCATGGACATGATATCAGCATGATATCATGGGTGCAGAGGTTAACTATTAGTACAGATAGTTATATAGTAGTTAGTGTCAGTTGTGTTCCTGACAGAGTAACAGACAGTGTTCTATGTATGGTTGTCCATACAGTTATCATGGAGCCTTGCACACTTGGAAATATGTTGAAGACATGTTAGTGATGTTTTAGTTATGTATTCTTAGTCTAATGATGAATGCAAGTGAAGTTATGCAATCGCTATTTGCCAGTAGCAGTTTCCTATGTTTGTTTAGAAGAGCCGACAGAGATTTTATTGTTTTTTGAGTTGTGTCTATCTTGAGGGTATGTGCCCTTAGAGTTAAGCTCAGAGAAGTATTACTGATGTTCGGTTAAGAGAGCATAAGTTAATTCAGCTTACAGAGAAAGTTCCAATTGTTTTTGTAGAGCCGACAGTGCGTAGTGTGTGTCTACATTTATTTTATTAGACAGGTCCTAGAATGAGTTGCGTGCATAGTAGAGCCGATAGAATGTTTGTTGGAGTTTATTATGGTTTCTCTAATATGATTTCAAGGTGGCTCTAATAGGTTGACTTGATTATATCATTTGGAGAAAATATATTTATAGGCAGTCATTTGTGATTGCTTGAGTGTGGTTCATGGTTGATTAAGAAGAGCGGAGTAGAGTGTGCAAAGTGTTGAGCCATCAGAAGAAGGTCTATGTGACCAAGTAAAGTACTTATGCTATTCATTGGAACCGATCCAGATAGCAGGTCAAAGTACAATTCACCAAGATCTAGATATAGTGTGTCTATGTTATTTAGAAGGTTGTAGCCTTTGCCCATTTGAGTAGTGAGCTCTCTGGCAGTGCGTCCTCTCCCCTAATAGGGACAATTGTAAAAGACTCCTAATAGGGTCCAACCCTTAACTAGGTCTACTGTACTTAATATATTGTAAAGTGACTCCTAATAGGATAAAGGATCTTCTAACAAGGATCATTATACACTAGTATAAAATATTAGTGGGTATCAAGTCCCACCGGGGTTTTTACCTATTTGGGTTTCCTTGTAACCAAAATATTGGTGCTGTGTTCAAGTGCTCTTTCATTGTGTTTATGCTTTATGTTTAAGTATACTTAATTGGATAAATAATTGAATCTTGTAGATAACTAATTCACCCCCCCCTCAGTTATCTCTTGGGACTATTCCTAACAGGTTCCTCTTGGATAATCACCTTGCTTTTCTTTTTTAACAAGAAAGTAAACTCTTGAAGGAAAAGGGATAGAAGGAATGCATGAAGGGGAAATGACTGAAAGCAAAACTACCTACTAGGTGATACACCGAAATGATGGTATGAATCACAGTATAATGAATGAAATCAGTGCACAAACTTAGGTCTAGGAGATCACAACTTACTAAATAGGTTTGCATCAATATTTCATAGAAGGGCCTATAATAGAAAGAGGCTATTCAAGGAAAGAGAAAATTTCACAAACAATAGCATTCCTAAGAAATTCAGACAACAATCTATAACCTGCAAACAAACATTCACCTCTGCAACTAGGTATAGGAATGAGACAAATTGATAGGGGGTTGAAGTATACCCACAAGATCATTCAAATAAAATCATCCACAAAAATACACATGAATTACAAAAAGAAAGAGGGATCAGGAACCCTAAGATATCACTAAAAGCATACATATACTTGATTCAATGAGAGAAAATTTAGACAAGAAAAGCATAGGGAAAGAAAGAATGTCACAAATTGACTTTGTAATATCTGAAAATCAATGAAAGATTATAGACTATAGAAACCAAGGGGTAGGAAAAATGCCATAGATAACTCCTAAGAAAAAAAATGACGAAGGGTGCTCCCCTTAATACCACAAACACATAACAGAAATAGAGAAACAACAACAATATGCAAGAACAGAAAATTGGCTTCTTATTATCTCCACAAATGTGGAATTACAAACTTTCAGAATTACAATATGCAAAGCCACATGGGCATTCCCTTACAATATTCTGTAGGACAAAGCCTCGAATTATTACCCAGATCTACCACCCAGAACTATCCCGAACTACCTAAGACAATACTACAGACCTTTCTTATATAGGCAATTTCCACCACCCGAGAAGGTTCTAAAAATTTAGCCCTTTAGGCCGACTAGACATAGAATTATTTATTTTTCACAATTATTACAATAGGATCGGCTCAAAAGAAATAACAAAATATGATTTTAGGTAACCCAACTTTTGGAGGCCATAACTTCCTAACCATAGCTCCATTTTTCTATTGTAACCACTTTTCAGAAATGCCATGACGAGATCTACAGCACCTAACACGCACTAGTGCCAGTCAGTTGGGGGTCGATTGTGATCTAGAGCTTCTAAGGCCTTCAAAATTGACCTGAAAGATTTCATACCCAAAAACCTCAATAACTTCACCAATACTGATGATGTGGAAATGAAACTCAACTAGTAGGCTGAAATGACTAATATGAACCTCCAACTGTGAAATCAGAACATTCTAAGATCATATGACCAACTTACTAAAAATAGTAAGTTTCCATAAATAGCAGCTCTACACAAAATTGTCTTTATTGAATACAAAAACAAAAATATTTTTGGGTGATGCAAGATTGCTCTTACACCCAGGATGCTCCTGCATCAGACACCCGGGGTAATTTGAGAAGTGACCCCGTCACGTCTCAGGTGTGTAGAGGAAAACCAAGGCGGTTAACCTCCTCCTTTGTTAGCCATGATGAATCTTCAATAGGTCATCCTTTCCACTTGACCAGATATTCTTCATATGTCTTGTTCCTTGTGCTTTTGCCAACACAACTATCTAGTATATCCTCAATCTCTTTGGTATCTAAACTAGTTGCTAGAATACTCCACTATGTTGTTGTGATCTCATCTTCAACACCTGCTTCATGATACTTCATCAAATCTGAAATGTTAAACACTGGTAAAATATTCAGCTCAGTAGGCAACTTGACCTCATATGCATTTCCTAAATCATGCTTCTTTAGTATCTTACATGGCCCAAACTTCTTCATTTTTAGCTTGTTATATGTACCAACCAAAAATTGCTCCTTCCGCAAATGAACCATGACTTCGTCTGCAACCTAAAATTCCTTATGCCTCATTTTATAATCTATCTTAGCCTTATACTACACATTCATCTTGGTAATATGCTTCCTCACCTCCTCATGGATGTTCTTCAAATGTTCTACAATATCGTCAGCTTCAGCACTACTTATTTCTCCTTTATCTATCTTTCTCAACTCAAATGCATTTATGGAGCTACTTCCATATACAATCTGTGGATGATGTGATGAACTAAACTTCAAATCTATCTTCAACTCTTCACTTTCTGCTAGTGTTATTCTGTGTGCTATCTTATTTGGCAAATTGACTCCTGGAATCACGTCCATCTGATGAGTGATCTTTCTTACTGGTGGTAATCCATTAGGCACATTATCGGATACAATATCTTGAAACTCATTCAATAACTCTACAACTTCTACAGGTACATCTTCTACTTCCTCTTTCCCAGCCTTTGGAATTAAGGTAAAACACATTTGCTTATGCCGCATACCATCTAATAAATTTCCTCTATCAACAAAAGTTATTCTTGCATTACCACATACCTTTTCTTCGGTCTCCTTCAATGGCTTTAGCTTATGTCGCACTCCATCCTTTGTTAGGGAATAGGTATTCACACGACCATCATGTATAGCACATCTGTCAAACTACCAAGGTCTACCCAACAAGATATGACATGCATCCATAGATATGATATCACATAGTACCTCATCTTGGTACCCGCCAATCTTGAACTTCACTAGGCACTATTCACTAACCATGACCTTGTGGTCATCCTGCACCCAGGCAACCCGATATGGATGTGGATGTTTCTGCCTCTTGAGCTTCAACTTTGTCACCATCTCTTCTGACACCAAATTATCAGTACTACCACTATCAATAATCACATCACAACACTTACCCTCACACTTGCACCTGGTGTGAAACAGGCTCCTTCTTTGCTTAGGTTCATTTTCACCACTCAGTAGGACTCTTCTGTTAATCAACATTTCTCCTCTTTCAGCATCTTCATCTACATGTGCAACTCTAGCCTGGCCTTCATTCCTCCTATCCATCCATCCTGGGCATTGAGGAGATTCAAATGCCCTATGACCTTCTTCTCCACAGTGAAAACATGTTCCACGGAAGCCTCCTCTTCCTGAACCTTGTCCTCTTCCTCTTCCTCTATTATCTCTATTATTTTGATCTTGGAAATGATTGGAATTGTTTCCTCTCTGATTTTGACTACTACTAACCTCATCCTTCTTTTTTGGATCTTCATTTCGGCCTCCATATGACCATCCACTAGATCATCCACCACGACCTCTTCCATTTTGTCTATTCTTAAACTTCTTATTCAGCTTTTCCTCCACTTTTAGGGAAAACTGGTATGCCTCTTCAATACTGTTCATTCGAACCAGATTCAGCTCCTCCTAAATGCTTGGCCTCAATCCATTAAGGTAGCGAGCAACTTTCTCCTTATCAGCTTCCGCATGGCCTGTTTTGATGAGGATTGGATAGAAATCCTCTGTATACTCCTAAACAGATCTTCCTGCTTGCTTCAGACTTTGTATCTTCTTCAGTAGGTCAAGTTCATAATCAATAGGAATGAACTGTCACTTTAATTTATCCACCATCTATCCCATCTTGTGATTTTATCTTTCCCTCTTCTATTTTGCTCCAATTTAATCTCTTGCCACCAGATCTTCGCATGACCTTTCAGTCTGGCCTTCACAAATTTGACCCTATCAGGATCCTCAATATCTTCATACTCAAAATATTCTTCACATTCATTGATCTAGTTGATCAATTCTTCTGGGTTAAGATTTCCTGAAAATGCAAGAACCTTGATCTTAGGTCTTTTTCCGATCTTGGAAATGGCTCGAAAAAGCCTTTCTTCTTCTGGATTCAAAATTTCACCTTCTTCTTCTTGATCATCATTTCCTTCTTTGGCTTCATCCTCACTTTCATCTCTGACATTAAGATTCATTCCTCTATGAATCTCTTCTTGCAATGCTTGCACTTGTCTTTGGACTGCTCTAACCTCAGGTGTTACAACACCAACTCTTCCACCACATTCCCTTCATGGAGGTATTTTCATGATGCATGCTGAAACCCTAACTAGGGTCTTGGTGCAAACTGCCTCACAGTCGATGATCTGTTTACACACTCAGTATCTCCTACTCTGATACCACTTGATGAAGGGTGCTCCTCTTAATACCACAAACATATAACAGAAATAGAGAAACAACAACAATATGCAAGAACAGAAAATTGGCTTCTTATTATCTCCACAAATATGGAATTACAAACTTTCAGAATTACAATATGCAAAGCCACATGGGCATTCCCTTACAATATTTTGTAGGACAAAGCCTCAAATTATTACCCAGATCTACCAACCTGAACTATCCCGAACTGCCTAAGACAACACTATAGACCTTTCTTATATAGGCAATTTTCATCGCCTGAGAAGGTTCTAAAAATTTAGCCCTTTAGGCCGACTAGACATAGAATTATTTATTTTTCACAATTATTACAATAGGGTTGGCTCAAAAGAAATAACAAAATATGATTTTAGGTAACCCAACTTTCGGAGGCCATAACTTCCTAACCGTAGCTCCATTTTTCTATTGTAACCACTTTTCAAAAATGCCATGACGAGATCTACAACACCCGACACGTGCTAATGCCAGTCAGCCGGGGGTCAATCATGATCCGAAGCCTCTAAGGCCTTCAAAATTGACCTGAAAGATTTCATACCCAAAAACCTCAATAACTTTAGCAATATTGATGATGTGGTAATGAAACTCAATTGGTAGGCTGAAATGACTAAGATGAACCTCCAACTGTGAAATCAAAACATTCTGAGATCATATGACCAACTAACTAAAAATAGTAAGTTTCCATAAATAGTAGCTCTACACAAAATAGCTCTTATTGAATACAAAAACAAAAATATTTTTGGGAGATGCAAGATTTCTCTTACACCCAGGATGCTCCTGCATCAGAAAACCTCTCTTGGAACCGATTTTGAAGAAAATTTCTAGATAATTCTCTCCTTGTAAATGACCTTGGGAATCCTTTTATAATAACAAGGATTGCTACAAGCTTAGGATCATTTAGGACAACATTGCCAACCACTGCAGCATGAATTTAAGAAACTATTTATTACTAAAATGACAAATGAGAAGTCCTAATTAAAAACAAGAAATATCAGAGACAAATCTGATATCTATTACATTCTAAAAACCCTAGCAGTCAAACTACAAATCAGGGTATGATCTTATTATCCCTTTGACAAGCACGTCATTTACAAATATCTTAGCTACCTCTACACACCAAGAAATAAATTTTGTGACAACTCAATCCAAGACACTAATGCCGCATCCAAAAGGAAACCCTCTATAAAATATCAAACCTACGATAGCCAATAAGATCAAATCATATTTGGCCTCAACCACCATAGAGTTCAATCAATTCTCAATTGCAAACTTGCATATTATGGTCCACGAAAAAAATAAGATTGCACATGCTCTAACACACTATCTCCTTTACTTTCTGAAAAACCTTAAATCTTATATTCAAAACCGACCGACAACGGTTAATTTATTAAGTTTAAAACATAGCCGTCAATCCATCTTTTTGCCGGTAGATTAGGCGGTCCTTAAAATCACCACAATACTCAACAAGCCAACAAGACACATCACAGTCTCTCAACCAATGAGAAACATGCATGTCGGCATGACTTGGCACTAGAACCACTTGTTTGAAGCACTGCATTGTAAGGAAGATCGACGATTGTCACATGATTGCAAGGAACAAGATTAAACTTTGCGAACAAGATACAACCATCCGATTAAAAAGGGACTAACCCTCTTCATTAGACACCGAAACATTAGAAAAATTAACCGCTTAGGAATTTTTAAAAAACTGGGCCCACCATGGCAGATGACAATTGGTTGCAGGTGTGTAGATAGGAAATTTTGATGCCAACAAAGAGCTGCAAAGAAGTGGAAAACATCCTGGGTTTTACACTTAGACAATTTTTGAAGCCCCGCGACATAAAAAAAATCATTTTTTGTAAACCTTGAAACTCAAATATCTCCAAGGTTTTTGTAATTAAGCATATGCGATCAAAACTGGAGCTTGGTGACATCATGAACCATCTAAGGCTAAGGGCGCAACCCATGAAACTTCATAGATTTTGCATGCAAGATGAAACAATTTAGAGGTAGGACAGGACAACTAAGAGCATAAAAGTTTGCATAGAACACAACCGAGACCAGACAAAAAAGGTCACCCTCATAGGCTAGGCTCAACCCTTATGGGTGCCTTATTTCACTCCACCTGTGACCAAAATTTGTATGAGAGGAAATTTTGGGTAATAGTTATCTTGGGCACAGAAGGAGTATCATCTTCTTTACCCTTCTGACTATCATCTTTTTCAATTTTCATCTTCTTCATCTTGGGATCATCAGACTTGGCTTCCACTGTGGATGTGCTCTTAATTTCCATAGCAATCTTATTATCCCTTGCTTTATCAAGGTCTGCTTGAGACACACCATGAATCCTCAATATCTCTGATGTGACTTTAGCAACCTTTCTTTTTGTTGCTGCATTGTTAGGTTTAGCATCTACTTCTTTGGTTTTCTCCTCATATGTTCCCCACCTAGGTTCATTAGGATCTTTGGGGGCTGATAGTAGTACCTTCGTATATGCTTCAAGGACCTATTCCTCTACCTCATAACCAAGTGGATGAATCCACTTAGTTCTTGGCTCAACAACTTCCATACAAGTTGTGTCTATCTCCACCATAAAACAAATTATATCCTTGTACTTTTCCACAATGCTCTCTGAAATCCTGTACCTCATTTGCATCTTAGCCCTGAAGGTCTTCAATTCCAATGTTACATAATCTCTCAATGTACTCTCAGTGGATGCTTTGTTAGATATCTATGGCATGGCTGGTATGGCCTTGTCTAAATACATATCTGATACTCTCCCAACTATATGAAGGTACATGTAAATGATTAAAGACCCAAACCTAAAAATTTTGGTCTTATCATGCTTGATGGCCTTGATGTTATCAATCAACTATGTGCGCAATATCTCACACAAGTTGAAATCCCCATATTCCTTCACAAGTCTGATGGCTGCTAGAATTGTGCCCGCAGGCACACTATTCACTATGTTGGTGTGATGAAACCTGTATCCCAGTATCATTGACATCAATTTTATGTCTTCTTGTTCAATAGGCTCAATAGTCATCCTATGCCTATCACTCCTTGATTTACAAGTTTGCTCAAAAATATTTCTAACATCCTTGCCCATAGGAAGGATGACACCTATCCTAGAAAGGCCTATCATCTCATATATCAAGTCACTGGTGATTCTTACTAGCACATCACCTTTCCAAAACAAATCATCATGAATTCTGCTCAATAAAATCTTTATCCATTTTGTCTCATAGAATTCATATGCCATATCATACTCAACAATAGGGTGATCATTTCATTTAACATATTCATCCATGAATGTTTTTTCTGGTTTCAACATGGTATCCATGTGCACCCTTAACCTATCCAACCCTACTAGTTCTTTCTTGCAATAGATGTAAGCCTTATGTCTTCCACATGCATGAAGCCCATAAGCATGTGGGAGAATGCTCCTTCTAAATCATCTAGGGTTGACTTAAAAGGATGCTTCTTGAATACATATCTCTTCTTCTTAACAACATCAAAAACTATGGGATTTTCCATGACTTACTTGTTTAATCACTTTCCAATTGTACTCTAAGATGATCTGAAGACTTTTGAATCGGCGCATTGAACTAGGGTTTCTACAATTGACTAAATGCACTGCAAATCACTGATAGATCAATCTCCAAGTCTTCACAACAATTTCCAAGGCTCTTTCTACTCTTCAATCGCTCTGAGTTTGAATGCAATGAGTAATTAAACAACTTTCTATGTACTTAAAGTGAGAATTCCACCATTAATGCAAGTCACGTAAACTAGGTTGTCACTTCAAAATTTCCAACTCCAGTTCTATTCACAATCATCATGTGCACTCTTTCACAAAGGTACCTTTATACTCCAAAAGTTTAAGTCCAAAGGTGCATACTCTGAGAGTGAGTATACCAGCCACGTAGGGGTCTAGAGCTAAATTAGCTCCCCCTATGACCCTGAGGGCCATTCATCTAGATGTAGAGGGTGCATCCATTACGAATGCATCTAGTACATTCTCATAAAATTTTTCCTTCTTCCCTTCTATCCAAATCAACCTCACAGCCTCTGAGGCTTTCACAAACTTGACTTCTCCTTTGGGATCCAAAACTAGTTCTTTGGCCTTTTTAGGGCTTTCCTGACCTTGCGTCCTTGATCTACAGAACCTTGAGATATGTCTAGCCTTGTTAAAAGAGTGACAAATGACTGGAGGTCTTACATTCCTTGACACATTGACATGAGTCACAATTCTTCATTGTCTCACTGAGTGACCATTATAGTTACATATCTAACATGTAACATTCTGATAACTTCTTGTGTTTTTCTGATTCTGATTTCTCTAATCATGTTGTATCCTATTCTTCTTACTAGTCTTGCAATTCATAGCTCTATGACCAAACTTATTGCATGAGTAATTGTAACCATTAAAAGGTCTTACCTCTATACAATTCTTTGCAATGTGTCCATGCTTGTTACATGAAAAACAAGTGCATTCTATAGGCTTGTGCTCATTATTAGGTTGTCCACCATTATCTTTGGTTTGATCTTCAGTCTTTTCAGCATCAGTAGAGTCCTTTTGTGAGTCCTTTCTTACTCGCATGTTGTCAATCTGATTTTGTGCTTCATTGTATCTAATACAGCTAGTGTCTCCTTTGGCTCTCCTTGCATACAACTAAGATTCTATGAAATTAGAACTGGTGTGTAATTTGTTAATATGATTCTTTGCTGCTTTCAATTTAGACTCCAAGCTTTCTTTGTTATTCCTTAGCTCCAAGATTTCCAAGTTTGCTTGCCTTAGTTCTTCATTGAGTTGAAGGTTCTCTTTGACTTGTTCATTGTAGACTTCCTAATTATTGATCAGCTTATCATCAAATTCTTCAAGTAGTTCTTTCATAGATGCATTTTCTTCATTCATCTTCTTGACCTTTGCTCCTAAATCACTGGTAGAACATTCTTTCAAATCCTTTCTTAGCCTTTTGATAACCAATTGTGCATCACTGACTTTTTCTTTTAGTTCTTCAATTTCTCTTTGTGATTTGTCTGGGTCATCAAAAGAAGCTTCAAGATTTCTTTTCAGATGTTTCATTTCTACTTTTTCCATGATCTCCTCAAGTGGTTAAACTTCTATGCTGAGGACCTAAGCTCTAATACCAATTCTTAGGAATGGGAAGACTGAGAGGGGGGGGTGGGTGAATCAGTGTTCACTGTCTTTTAACTTTTCACTTTAACCTTTATGTTGAACTTAAATGCTTAAGTACTGAAATAAACATTCACATAAACATGAAACATGAAATCAACACATGAAACCAATATGGCTATGGAGAAATCCAAATAGGTAAAAACCCCGGTGGGAATTGACACCCACTAATATTATGCACTAGTGTTTTGTGATCCTTGTTAGAAGATCCTTAACCCTACTAGTTGTTTCTTTACAATGCTTTTAGTACAGTAGACCTTGTTAAGGGTTTGACCCTATTAGGAGTCTTTTAAAATAGTTCTTGTTAGGGGAGAGGATGCACTGTCCAAGAGCTCATTGCTCAAGTGGTGAAGGCTACAACCTTCTGATCTTAGATACACACTATATCTGCAGGATGAACTTTCACTATGACACTACTTGTCAAATCAGTTCCTTTGATGCGCTGATGCTTTAACCTCTAGAAAAGCTCTAATACATCTTCTAGTGTCTTTGCACACTTATGCTCAGCTTATTACAAGTCTCTATTAGCTTCCATGATGAATACAATGGGTGCATCTTATACTTATACGCTCATATAAAATAAACAACTAGGTTGGCCCTATAACTTATTACAAACAATGCTTCCAAATGAAATGGCTTAAGCGTGCTTAAAATTAAATATATAAACATGTCAGCAACCTAAATACAATGGGTGCATAGCCTTTACAACATTACAGTATAACCGCAAACCAAAATACTAACTATCAGCTTCACGCTCTGTTCTTCACTAGCACACACTAGCTGTTCAACTTCAACTGACTGTAACTTTCTCATCCTTGCACATCTAATCATGCACTCTTAGACTAAGCATGAATATAGTCTAACCAACTTAACTTCCAGGGTGCATACCATAATTCTATTGTATGCATGTGCATTGATGCTTTGAGCTGCATGAACTCTGTACACTATCTAGTCTTCAACACTTAACTGATTTCTGATCTTCTCATCAAGTGTGTTGACTCCAAATTTCTATATGAATATGTTTCCATAATGACAACACTATATCAAGACATATACATCAGTATAGACAACTTTCCAACATGTGTTTTCTTGTCTGGTGAAAGTAATCCATTTTTTCCTCTAGGAGAGTTGACTATCATAGATCCAATTCCCAAGCTAGGTTGAGGAAATGCCCCCAGCTAGGTGATGGACTGACTTATTATGGGTAAAGAAAGACACACAAGACCAAGATGAAGACCAAGACAATAAACCAAGCTATGATGGGGTTTTATCATGGATTTATACATTGGATAGATTTCTATGGATTGGCTAATTTATTATGATATATACATAGCGTGAATGGAGACTGAATAGCTATTTTATTATGGGTATATATAATGAAATGAGACACTAGAAGAATCCTAATAGAGAGAGGAGTGAAATTTTCACAAATGGCACCTGTTTCTAGGTTTTCACCACATGTTTTTATTGCAATTTTCTTTTGATTTTTTGACTTTTTGGTATTTTTATGTTTTATTTATATACATATACTCCTTGCATTGGGATTTTAAGCATAGAATTTCTTGAGGTGAATATTGTTAAGAGGCTCATCCAAGAGATCTCCCTCAAACATAGACAACTGATAAGCCCCAAAACCATAGACTGTTGTAATCACAAAAGGACCGAACCAGTTGGGTTCAAACTTGCCCTTCTTCTCACGATACCATTAATTTTTTGGGATTATCATGATGGACTAGATCACCCACCTAAAATTCTATGGGTTTCACTTTAATATTATAATAACAAGACATCCTCTGTTGATATACCTTCAAGTAATCAAAGGCCCTTTGGCGGTGTTCATCCAATAATTCCAATTTAGTTAGCCGCACAACTCTATACTCTTCATCTAGAATTAAGTCTTTTAGGGATACATGAAGAGAAGGTAACTTTGTTGCCAAAATGGTCGGTGCTCCCCTCAAGATTTGTGACATGGCTTAACCGCCTCTTGTGTCTTTGTAAAAAGTGATATCAAAGCTTGGTCACAAGTTTGAATCCCCTCGAGTAACGCTAAGGGGGAGATTGTTGGCAAAATGGTCAGTGCTCTTATTCTATCCAAAACTACTGGTTCCTTTTTGCAATATATGTATGCCCTAATGTCTTTGACATGCATAACACCCATAGGCATGTAGGAGAATGCCCCTTCTAGGTCATCCAATGTGGATTTGAATGGGTGCCTCTTAAATACATATATTTTCTTCTCTGCAACATCAAACACAATAGGAGTAGCCATCACTTACTTGTATATTGCTTTCTTAATGGTTTCCAAGATCTTCTGAATCAGCAGAACAAATGAGCGTTTCTATAACCAATCAAATGCACAACAAATCACTTGATGAATCAATTTGCAATCCTTCAAAATCAAATGCTAGGGCTCTTCTACTCTACAATCACTCTGAATTTGAATGCAATGAGAGATCTACAAACTTCTGTGTACTTTAAAGTAGAATTTTTGCCATTAATGCTTGTCCTGTAAACCAAGCTGTCACTAAAAAGTTTCTAACTTTCATTCTACAAAAAATTATCTCGTGCACTCTTGCACATAAAATCTTCTAGTCTCCAAAAGGTTAAGTCCAAAGGCACATACTCTGGGAGTGAGTATACTAGCTGCGCAAGGGTGATGCATCCAATACATGTTCATCAACTTTATCCTTCTTTGCTTCTGACCAAATCAAGCTCGCATCCTCTGAAGCTTTTACAATCTTGACTTCTCCTTCGATATCCAATACTGGTTCTTTAGGTTTTTTAGGTCTTTCCTGACCTTGCATCCTTGATCTAAAAAACTTTGAGAAGTGTCTAGCTTTGTTACAAGAGTGACAAATGACTGGAGGCCTTGTATTCCTTGACGCATTAAAATGGGTCACCATTTTACATTGTCTTGCTGAGTGACCATTATAGTTACATATTTGACATGTAACATTCTAAGAACTCCTTATATTTGACTAATTCTTATTTCTCTGATTATACTGAGCCTTGTTCTTCTGACTTGTCTTGCAATTCATAGCTCTATGACCAAATTTATTGCATGAAAAATAATAACCATTGAAAATTCTTACCTCTGTATAGTTCCTCACTATGTTTCCATGCTTGTTACATGCATAACAAGTTCTATCTACTGGCTTGTTCTCATTCTTGCATGGTTCAATATGATCCTTAGTCTGACTTCTAGTCTCCTTAGAATTTGAGGCATCTTCTAGTGCTTTTATTCTTTCTCACATGTTGTCAATCTGATTTTGTGCTTCATTGTATCCAATGCAGCTAGTATCTCCTTTAAGTCTTCTTGCATACAACTGAGATTCTATCAAATCAGAACTGGTGTCTAATTTATCAATGTGATTCTTTTCCTCTTTTAATTCAGATTCCAAGCTTTCTTTGTTGTTTCTTAGCTCTAAAATTTTCATGTTTTATTGCCTCAATTCTTCATTCAGTTGAAGGTTCTCTTGGATCTATTCCTTATAGACATCTTGGTTGTTGATCAACTTGTCATCCAATTCTTCAATCTGTTCTTTCAAGGATGAATTTTCTTCATTCATCTTCTTGATCATTATCCCTAAATCACTGGCAGAGCATTCTTTTAAATCCTTTCTTAGCCTTTTGATGACTATTTGAGCATCACTAAATTTTTCCTTTAGTTCTTTAATTTCTTTTTCAGATCTGTCCAGGTCTTCAAGAGCAACTTCAAAATTTATTTTCACATGTTTCATTTCTACTTTGTCCATGATCTCCTCAAGCGGTTAAACTTCTTTTGAGGACCAAAGCTTTGATACCAATTGTTAGGAATGAGAACACTGCGAGGGGGGGGGGGTGAATCAATGTTCACTGTATTTTATCTTTTTACTTAATCTTAAATTGAACATGAATACTTAAATACTAAAATGAACATCCACATATACATGAAATATGAAATCAACACATAACACCAATATGGTTATGAGGAAAACCAAATAGGTAAAAACCCCAGTGGGAATTGACACCCACTAATATTCTTTACTAGTGTTTTATGATCCTTGTTAGAATATCCTTAACCCTGTTAGGAGTTTCTTTACAATATGTTTAGTACAATAGACCTTGTCAAGGGTCAGACCCTATTAGGAGTCTTTTACAATAAACCCTGTTAGGGGTGTGGATGCACTATCTTAGAGCTCACTGCTCAAGTGGTGAAGGATGCAACCTTCTGATCTCAAATACACACTATATCTATTAGATGAACTGTCACTATGACACTGCTTGTCTAATTAGTTCCTTTGATGCACTAATGATTTGACCTCTTGCAAAGCTCTAATACATCTTACCAACTTTTTGCACATTTCTTCTCTACTTATCTCAACTCTATAACAACTCTCACACCAATTACAATGGGCACATCTCATATTTATATGTGCATACAAAACAAATAACTAGGTCGGCCCTTTAACTGATTACATACAATGCTTCCAATTAAATTGGCTCAAGCGTGTTTACAAACAAACATAATTCCATGTCAGAAAGATAATTAAAATAGGTGTATAGCCTTTAAAACATAATCATATAATTGCAAATCAAAATGCAACAGTCAGCTTCTTACTCTGTTCTTCTCTGGCACATATTGGTTGTGTAATTTCAACTGTATGTAACTTTGTCATACCTACATATCTGATCATGCACTCATAGAGTAAGCATAAATATACTCTAACCAACTTATTTTCTAGGGCACATACCATAACTCAGTCATACACACTTGTGTTGATGCTTTGGGCTTCAGGTACTCTACACACTATCCAGTCTTCAACACTTAGCCAATTTTTTATCTTCTCATCAAGTGCACTGACTCCAAAACACTATATGACTTTGTTGCCATAATGTCAACACTATATTAATTCATATACACTAGTATATCCAACTTTCCAAAAAATTTTATCTCGAGGGGCAGAACAACTTTAGAACCATAGACAAGGGAATACAGTGTGGCTCCAGTGAGAGTACGGATGGAAGTAGATGCAAGAGCATCTCAGTTCCTTGGAAATATTGTGTCACCAAAAATATTTTTGTGTTGTTCCTATGTTGTTTGGTTTCTTCTTTGACTGAGTTGGTTTAGTTTTTCTCTGTTTCCTTTGTTTACTGGGGTTGATCAGTTATCTCTCTTGTGCTCGGTGATGCTTGTCTGGTGCTCAGTTATCCTTGCTTACCATGTTGTTTCTTTTTGTTTCCTATTGAGGCCAACTCTTGCAATTAATTATGGTCATGGATTTAATGCTGCTATCTATCATTAGGAAGTGTGTGGACCTAGATCTAGTTGTTCCTTTCGTTGATGGTGGATCTGAAGGTTGACTTGTTTGATAGCCTCTTGTATATAATGTAATCTTTTTTTATAGTTTTAGGACATCAGAGATAGAATCTAGGAGATAGAAGATTGTTTTAGATCCTCGCATGTTGGAGGACTTTTGTACTTGATTGTAATATCTGGCCTAAACTAGGAAGGCCTTATAGCCCGACATGTATGAATCAAATTGAAGTAAATATATGAAATATATCTACATTCTCTCTCTCACTTGTGTGTTTTTTACTTCTGTGTGTGATCTCTGCAAGGTGGATCAAGTTAGGGTGTGACTTTTGGCCCCTCTCCCCATCTTCCCTTGCATCAGAAGTGCTATAAGCCCATAAGGTAGGATTCAATTGGACATGCCATTCATGGCCAACGTCATTGACAGTCTTTTGGAGGATCTTGAAAATGTTTTTATTAGATGCCTTAGCTTGGCCATTACCCTAGGGATAGTAACTAGTGGAATAGTTATGCATGATGTCAAATTTCTCACATAGTTCATCCATGTCTTGATTTTGAAATTTCTTCCCATGATCAGTAATAAGATGCATAGGGATACCATATCTTCAAATTATATAATTGAGGATAAACATGGACATTTTTTTTCTAGTGGAAGTGATCAATGGAATGGATTCAACCCACTTAGTAAAATACTTCGTTGCAGTGATAATGAACTTATGACCATTGGAAGATGGAGGGTGAATTGCATGCATGAGGTCAAGTCCCCACTGAATAAATGGTATTGTTGTTGGAAAAGGATAGAGTTGTTGTGCTAGTGCATGAATAATATTCCCATGTATCTGACATTTCTTGCATTTCCTAGAAAAGTGAAAGGAATATGTCTCCATAGTAGGCTAGTAGTAACCAATACACTTGATATTAGAATATAGTAGGAGGCTTGGCGTAAAAAGGTTCATTTTTTGTTTTTGGATATATCAGGTGGAATGGTATTGTCTTTTAGGTAGGAATGTATCTTTCCATAAGTCAGGGAATCTTGTTTGATAATATGATATATGATACTTGTATTAGGATCATTGTACGTGGGATAAGCCAAAGATTCCACTAAGAACTCAAAATGGGATTTTGTATCTTCTACATCAAATAGAGAAGAAATTATAGCCATAGCATCAACAACCTTGTTAACATGTCTTGGAATTTTCTCAAAGGTTATTATTGAAAAAAATTGCTTAAAGTCATCTACCATACATTTATATGGTAACAAATTGTCATCTTTATTCTGGTATTCATTATTTACTTGATTGATTATAAATTGAGAGTCTCAATAGACATTCAATTTAGTAACTTTCCATTGCAGAGCCATCTTCAACCCGATCATCAAAGCTTCATACTTAGCTACATTATTTGTACAAGGAAAGAGTGACTTATAAGAATTTGGTATTGTGTATCCCTATGGTGTAACAAATAGCACTCCAGCTCCTGAACCATGTTGAGTATAGGATCCATCAAAGTACAACTTCCATGTATGTGTAGATAATGTCAAAATGTGTGCATCTAGAAATTTTGTATGTATAGGACTATCATCTGTCAGTGGTGCCTCAGCTAATTGATCTATAATTACTTGTCCTTTAATGGCTTTCCTATCCACATACTCAATATCAAATTTACTAAGTAACATAACCCACTTAGTCAATCTTCTTGTTAATGTTATCTTGCTCAAAAGATATTTTAAAGGATCAATCTTTGCAATAAGCTTGAAGGAATGAGACAACATATAATGTCGCCACTTCTATGAAGAAAAGCCTATTGCTAGACATGCTCATTCAATTGGAGAATAATTGAGCTCATATCCCACGAGGGTATGACTAATGTAATATATAGCCTTCTCATTTCCTTCTTGATCTTGTTGGTCTAGGAGAGCACCTAGAGAGGCTTGTGTAGCTGAAATATAGAGCAAGAGTGGCTTGCCTGGAATTGTCAACATAAGAGTAGGAGGATTTTCTAAATAGTGCTTGATCTTATTGAAGGCTTCTTCACACTTATCATCCCACTTGAACGAGATGTCCTTATGTAACAGGTGTTGGAAAGGATGGCTTCTATCCACTAGTTGAGAAACAAACCTTCTAATTGATTGGAGGCATCCTTATAAATATATTAACTGACTGATATTTGTAGGGGAAGACATATCCATAATTGCCTTAACCTTTTATAGATCGACTTCTATACCTTTAGTTGAGACAATATATCCTAGCACTTTTCCTGATGTTAACTTGAATACACACTTCTTTGGACTGAGTCTAATTTGGTACTTTTCCATCCGGGTAAATATCCTATCCAGTACTCCTAAATGACCATCTCTATTTTTAGATTTTTCTAGGATATCATCACCATAATCTTCCATTATATTATGCATCATGTCATGAAAGATTGTATTCATGGCCCTCTGATAAGTTACACCAGCATTCTTGAGCCCAAAAGGCATCACATTCCAATAGTATGTGCCCCAAAGACATGTAAAAGTAGTCTTTTCCTAGTCTTCTGACGCAATCTTGATTAGGTTATAGCTGGAAAAACCATCCATTAAGGATAACATCTCATGACCAGCTATCAAATCAACTATGATATCAATGTTAGTAAATGGGAAGTCATCTTTAGGACAAGCCTTGTTGAGATCTCAAAAATCTATACAAATCTTGATAGACTTGTCTAGTTTTGATACTAGTACAATATTGGAAATCCACTCAGCATAATCAATGGCTCGAATGAATCCAACATCTAGGAGCTTCTTCAATTTTGATTTAACCATAAGTCTAATATGAGGATGTATCTTTCTGAGTTTCTACTTGATTGGTTTAATTCCTGTTGTAACATATAAGTGATGCATAATAAGATTAGGATCCAAACCTAGCATATCAGCATAAGAATAAGCAAAGTTGACTTGTCTCTCTTTGAAAAACTATGAAAAAACTTCTTTTTCTGGCTCTGTTAAGGATGCAGCTACTTTCAAAATATGCGGGAACTCCTCCATTCCCATGTTAAGAGGCAATGTTGGTTTAATAAGTATTGCATATTTCTCTCAATACATATAATTAGGGAGCATGTCAATCCTTCCATCTTCAGGCACCTCAGAGAGGTTTTTGCCCTCAGATACATCTTTTCTTTTTACTTTTTTTAGATCTAATAATGCCACTGAGTAGTTTTCACCATTAGATCTATTGATTATTTTTACATTTTTGTGACTGAAAGGATTGACACACTCTCTGAAATAAGCCATGTCATTGAGTTCTATTGGAAATACCAACTTATGATCCCTTGGTGATAGATGATCTCTGATTCCAAGATAGTCTATAATTGCATCATCATTATGGAAAACATCAAGTTCTGGATTATTGGGAGAATCCCAATCTATAAGCTCAAGGTGAATAAGGGGTATCAGATCATTTGGATCAATTTCAAAGGCTGAGATAGTATTTATAGATAATTTTTCAAGGTTTATGATTGTATTGGCAAGATCTATTTCCATACTCTCATCTGATTTGTCCATCACAAGATAATCCTCACTTTCCTCACAATTGTCAAGAGTAGTATCATGTGGAACTAATCCTAGTGATTCAATCCTTGAACTCTTCCCCTCATGATAATCATTACTATATGTATGGACAACATCAACTCATATTTCTTTAGTATAGTCAGATAATGAATTCCATTCATAATCATTATAGTCTGAATCATCATCTTGTCCCTGTTTATCCCTAAGTCTATTGATGATTTATGTTGCTATCCTTTTCTTTTCTTTGTCCACATACTTGTCATTTTTTCAGAACTCTAATGCAGGAGCCTTAGATGTCTTAGTGAAAGGTGTGATCTTCTCTTTACCTTTAGGTTTCTTTGGTCCTTCTCCTTTATAGCCTAACCCTGTGGTGTCTCATTGGTAATTTGGATTTTTTAGAATTCATCTTATAACACCTTCTCTCTACAAGCCTATAGCTCCACTACCTTGATATCCCATCTTTTGTAACAAAGTATATCCCTTACCATATACATTAGGTGATATATATTCATGTTTTACATCTTATTCATCCTTATGTTGTTTAAGAAAATGGTTAGCATTACACTCAGCTTCTTCTTTTGATATAGTGCCCCCACTTATAAATGTGACATAAACAGGTGTGTAAGGAGCTTCTGATTGTTGTTTGATAATAAAGGATTTTCCATATAACTTAGGAGATAAAGGTAATTATGTAATACAAAAAGTTTGACCCAAAGTATATTCTCCCATAATTTTTTCTTTTATATCAATTTTTATCCCATTAGATTTAGATGTTGATGCTATATTACTTGGATCAATGAGTATTGTTGCAGAAGATCCAGTATGATTATAAGGTACCAAAGATTCAGGTGTTGTCTTCATAGTGTTGTAGTACTGAAAAGGATTTGGATCTCCTTTGATAGTTATTTCTTGACCATTATGGGGAAATTTCAAACACTGATGATAATTTGAGGTCACATCTTGCATAGAATGAATCCAAGGTCTCCCCAAAAGAATGTTATATGCAAGATCCATATCAAGAACTTGACAAAGAACATCTTTGACTACAAGACCTACTCTGATAGGGAGAATAATAGATCCCTCAGATGACCTCTCCTCTTCATCATAAGCTTTGATTGTGATTTTATTCTTTGGATCTACAATATTTTGAGAAAATCTCAATGCAAGGACTAGTTTCAAAGTGCATATATTCAAGCTAGCTCCTCCATCTATTAGTACTCTTGATTTTATGATTTTGTACAAGGTCTTCTATATGAAGTAGAGCATTATGTGGTTGATTAATGGCTAGATCATCATGCTTAGTTAAAGATAGGTAATGTGGAGTGGTCAAATGTCCCACCATAGCTTGGAATTGGGCTTGATCTATATTTTTAGGAACATGAGTTTCTAGGAGAGCTTTCTCAAGAATATCTTTATGAGATGGTGATAGACACAAAATCTCTAGTATAGATATTTGGGCTAGTGTTTTCTTCAATTGATCCAAAAGGTTGTATTGATTGGAAATATTTGGTGTGGACTTTAGAACATAGACAAACTTGTTTTGCGAGGTTCTAGGTTTGGATGAGACACCTTGGAGAGTAACCTTGGATTGGGCTTGAGTAGTGACATTAGTTGGTTGACTCTCAAACTTTTATTTGATATTAATCAAATTGGCATAATATTGAGAAGGATGACATTCTCAAATGTGATTAACATACTTATAGGATGTGGTATTCTAGTGTGCATGATTATCACCCTTAGTATTGGAGGAACTTCTTTTCTCATGTTCAGGAAGTGGATCCTTAAAAGTCATATGTGACTCGTTTAAGGTATGTCCATCAACACTTATCTCACCACTTTCAATCAAGTCTTGTATCACATGTTTAAGTCTTTTACAATCATTTGTTTTGTGAACTTTCCCTCTATGGAATTCTCAATAATCATTATCATTCCACCAAGAAGGTTTTGTTGGAAAAATGGTTAGCACTCTCCTCAGGATTCATGACATGGTTTAACAGCCTCCTATGTCTTCTATAAGTCTAGTGCTTGTATTGGGCATTAATAGGTTGATCTTTTGGTGCAAAAAAAACTACTACTTGTAACAAGTGGTATCAGAGCTTGGTCACAAGTTCGAATCCCCTCGGGTAATGCTGAGGGGGAGATTGTTGGAAAAATGGTCAGTGCTCCCCTCAGGATTCATGACATGGTTTAATAGCCTCTCGTGTCTTCTATAAGTCTAGTGGTTGTATTGGGCATTAATAGGTTGATCTTTTGGTGCAATGGCAACTACTACTTGTAACAGGTTTCACCATAGGCTCAAAATCTCTAGTTTCAGGAAGTACAATGATTTTCTTTGTGATCAACTTCCTTAATGTAAATTCAAGAGATTCACCCAAAGGAGTAAAATTTCTTCTACATGGCATAAAAGGTAATCTTGAATTGGATGATTTGTTGTTGGTATTCTGAGTTGTAGTTTGATTTCTATAAGTAGGTTGAGTAGCATTGGTTTTTCTTGTGAGATTTAGAAGAGGTTGTCTTGGTTTAACACGTTGGTTATCAACAATCCCATCATTGAAAATGTTCTTGTTTTTAATCCAAAACTTGGATTTGTCATTGTTATTGTTTCATTAGGATTTGAATTTGAAAACACAACATTATCCTTGGAATAAAGCTTAAACTCACCTTTTCTAACCATAGCTTCCTCAATTTTGACTCCATTTTCAATGAGCTTATTAAAGTTGGGAGGACATTACAATTGTAGCCTATAGCTCATTACTTGTATAAGGTTATGCACAAAGATATCCATCTTTTCTTATTCAGGGATTGTTCGTGGATACTTGGAAAATAATTGATGCCATCTTTGTTAAAAAAAGGAAAGGTTCTCCATTCTTTTGTTGTGCATTGCAAAGATAAAGCATAGTGACTTCATGTTTGATGTTATATGAATAATGAGTCACAAACTTGTCAATAAGTTCATTGAAATATTTGATGCCTGGAGATATTTTGGAGAACCATTTCATAGCTTGTCCTCCTAAACTATGTGGAAATAGTCGCATAAGATAAGTGTTATTGCGGGTGACTTCAATACAAGCAGCACAAAACTCATGAATGTGGTCTTGTGGATCCGAATTCTCTTTGTATTTGTCAAATTTAGGTACCTCAAAATGAGGAGGGAATATAATCATTTCTAAATGTTTATCAAAATGATAAGGATATATATCATCTAAGGAGTACTTCTTGGTTGATGATCTAGTTTGAATGTCACAGATTTGTTGTTGAAGCATCTGGATTTGTTGTAGAATGGGGTCCAAAGATAATGTAGATCCTTGAGTGTTTTGGGAAGCACTATGTTTTTTTTCTTCCTTTTCTCCATGAGCATGTGTCTCTTGAGAACCACTGGGGATTTCTTGATTATTAGTGATAGGTGGTTCTTTAAGAGTAGAGACATCAAAATCATTTGGTATTTGTGCCCCTTGTTGAACAAGCATGAGGAAGTACATTTCTCTATCCATATCTAAAAGTCTTTCCATGACCTTATAGAACCTAGGATCTTGCATGGTGTCTCTTAATTCCTGATCTATTGGTTCTTCCTTAGTTGTAAAAAATGAACTCTTCTTAGGAAATTTAGACAAAGGGTTTTCATCATTATTGCCTCCTTCCATCTTGTCTATAGATTCTGGATCAATTGGTTGCTTAAGTTTTTGAGATCAAGTTTAAACCATAAAAAAGTGAAAAATGATTATGGGATGAAGGTTTTGATGAATCAAATGGATATGTGTTTGATAGGATAGATGTATTAAAGAACCTAAAAGTGTTGAGATAGGTGTGAAAACTTAATAATCTAAGTCTATAGGAGGTATGGATCTCACTATGATGTGACAAAGAAAAATCAAGAGATAATAATCTAGGTAAGTGTTTGATTAAGGATGATAAATCCTGATATGAAAAATTCACAAAGATCAAAATTTGATAGTAAAGGTAATGATTCAACACTAATTGGGGATTTTGAAGATTTTGGATGATTTTGTAGATTTTGGATTAAAGAAAGATGGTGAAATTTGTGAAAATGGTCAAACTAAGGATCAAAGGTTTGTGTAAATCGACTAATTTTCTAGAATGATACTAATGACAAAAATGGGTATCTTAAAAAGTGAATGTGAAAATTCTAGGGTTTGTAAAAAGGCTCTTTGTTATGGATGCGCAAGAAAAAATGCACTGGATAGTCAAATATATGCACAACAGAATTAGATCAATGCACAACAAAGTTGGATAAATGCACAATAAAATTGGATAAATGTGCAACAAAAAGTGATAAATGTGCAAGACTAGTTTTCTGATTATTGTTCCTGAATTTTTTGGAAATTTTGGTAATTTTTTAGATGATTTTTTGGCAAAGTAAAAATACATAAACACACACACGCAAAACATAAATGATTTAATCTAATCTAATCTAATATGAATGCACAAACATGCTTATAATTCCTAAGGTTGGCAAGGACATTATTTGTTGAATCCCCACTTGGATAAAATCCAGCCACGCAAATTCATAGTGGACAACCTAGGAACTTGGAGGCACGAGCTCATCCTTGTAGTGCACTCACTTCTCTAGCGCACCAAGCTCTGAATTCAATGGGTCATTACTTTACAAAGAATTTTTATCTCTACTATGAACTGTGAGTATTGTGGGGTATCTTCACGGGCTTGGGTGACCCCTTGAGCCAACAAATAGAAGGTTTTTGGAAAACTACTCAAAAGCATTTAGTAAGGACATCCATTTAGGTGGTTGTGATCAATTTATTTTCCCAATTAAAGGGGCTCCCTCAATCCTTCCATGAAATTTTTTCACCTTAGCAATGTAGGGACTTTAACACACCATGTGGGTACTAGAGGAGAGTTTGGTTGCCACAATGAATTCACACATGTCCACTATGAGACTAATCAAGTAGCATTTTTTATATACCAGTTTGGAAGGGCTTGGCTTTAGCCTATTACTAGTTGGGTCATTCCTTGGGGTGAGTACCTCTTTTCCCACCAAAGATCTCCCTCCAAAAATTATAACAATTTCTCTTACACCCAAGATCCATGAATGGGGAGGGGAGAGGATGCATTGTTATAATTTTGGGATTACAAATAGCTATGAAAGAAAAACACATAAAACAGATATCTAAACTAAATAAGACACATGAAAAATGAAATGCATTTCTTATTTTAAACCCAAATGAGATTATAGTCTATTTTGCAAACCCCTTATTAGTCTTCTAAGGAACCTGCAAATAAATAGTTAGTAATCTTGAAAAGGGGTCTTCAGATTCAGCCTACAAAATAGCCAAAATGTCTACAATAGGGAACATAAAAATGTTAAGATGATTAGCCAAAACACAAAAGATTAAAATATGAAATTTAATTACTAAAGAAATAGATGTACAGAAACATAATACTAATGTGCAAGAAGAATGAACCAATGCATGGAAATAGTGAATGCACAGATAAATGATATAAAGGTGCAATTCGATGGGACGAAAGTGTAGCTAAAATAGATGCAAAACATAGAAGTATGGAAGTGCACGAATAGTGAATGGATGGATAGAAGAAATTAAAAAGACAGAAGTAAAAAATGTCTGATGGTAAGAAAAATGGATGCACAGGCGGAACCGATATATGCGCAAAAATCATGAATGGATGCATAGAAAGAGCCTGCAAAAATTTGCACACAAAAAAACTCAAAAAAAAATGTTAAATTTGTGGAGATGCCCCACAGTGGGCACCGAAAATGTATGCAATTTAGATGTATAATTACTAGAAATGAAATACTAACTATTTTAATCTACTAAATCAATCTAAAGAAAATAGAATGAAGATTACAATGACCAAATGAAATTAAAACAAAGTTTTACCTTCACCTACCATGTAGCTTATCTCCATTGCCCTCCTAGCCTTGATTCCTTGAATGTGTTGAGCTCTCAGATTTCCAAATGAACCTCCTTGCCCAAGATGTGACCAAAGTGTGGAGATTGAGTGATTTGTATGCAAAATGGCTTAAAATCTTGATTATGCAACTAATGGATAATGGAATGCAAATGGCTTACAAATGATATGAATTGTTTGATTTCTTTGAAGATTTGAATGTTTGGATGCTAGAATGCTTGTATGTTTGAAATTTACTATTGCTATTAGGCTCACAAAGGAAGAATGATGCTCCTTTTATAGCTTTTTGGAGGACTCAAGCCTAGGTGGCAGAATCCTAGGGTGGAGATTGAAAGGTGGAAGATCCTATGGTTATGATTGACTTGGTTGAAGGGGTTGAGAGAAAGGGGGATGTAGTTGGAATGTGACAGGAAGAATGGGGAGGATATTCCTCCTACATTGACATGGAAGAGAAGAAGATGAAAGGGAAAGAGACATGTCAAGTGTCTCACAAAGACCATTAAGAGGAAGGGGGAAGGACCTTTTCCTCATATGGACCCTTGGTACAAGTGTCCCATCAGTCACCTTTGAGTCCTTGAGGTGGCTTAATAAGCTCTTTAGGAATAGGGATTGCTTCTTGACTTAGTTTAGAGGAAGACATGTGGTCATGAGACCAAGTCTTATGAGGCCACATAGCCCTTAAAAATAGGACATGTGTGTGTGAGGATAATGATTTATTAATAATTAATCAAAATTAATTATTTTAGCCAAGGTGATGTGTCAGGTAACTAGGTCTATGAGGTCGACTAGGAAACTTAGTCATATTAGTGATTGTGCAATTGGTTATTTAATTAAATCACTTTAATAAGACTAATTTAGAGGACTTAGGACAATAAGAATAGACTATAGTAAATTTATCAAATAAATTGAATAATTTATTTAATAATAGAATACATAAATATTAATTAAATAATAATATTTAATTAATTCATCAAGTCAATATTAATTAAATAATAATTAATTAATTAATTAATTAAGTCATTTTTTAGTGTATACAGTCTCCATTTCTTCAAAGCTTGAACAATAGAATATAATTCCTAGTCATAAATTGAATATTTTCTCTTAGCATCATTCAATTTCTCACTAAAGAAAGCTACCAGTCTTCCTTCTTGACTCAAAACAGCTCCAATTTCACTTCCACTATCATCACATTCAACTTGAAAAACTTTATTGAAATTAGGCAAAGAAAGTGTAGGTAACTCTACAATTATTTGTTTCAATGTTTCAAAACTCTTTTGTGCTCTGTGTGTCCATTTGAAATCCCTTTTATCTCCTCTCATAGTTTCAGTCATCGCATTACAAATAGAACTGAAATTTTGGGTAAACTTCCTATAAAAATTTGCTAGTCCATGAAATGATCTTACCTCTCCAACATTCTCTAGTGTAGGCCAATCAAGTATAACTCTCACTTTCTCAAGATCCATCTTTAATCCACCAGCTCAAATTACAAAACCAGGGTACACAATCTCTTCTTTCATAAATGAACATTTCTTCAAATTAATCAACAAATCTTCTTCTTTCAATATCTGCAATACTTGTCTGATATGCTCAAGATGTTATTCCTTACTCTTACTGAATATCAAGATGTCATCAAGATATTGTAATACCCCAAAAATGGGCTATAAGTTCATTAACCTCCTACATCGACAAATCGAACAAAATCGACATCAAAGTCCTAACCTAAGACACATCTAAACATCATTGAATCATAATTGATTATCTTAAATTCTGCATCGGGGAATATTCCTAGCAATATTCCTAATCATCATAATTATCTTTAATTTTATAATTATTTGGCAATAAATCACATTTATCCTAAAATTTGATTAATTAAATATTTTGCATATTTAATTAATTAATTAAAGCAAGTTGTCATTATTTAATAATATAGTTTTTAATAAAAATTTGATTAAATAATTGATTAACCCATAAATCAATTGTTTTACTTTTAAAAGCAGTTAAGTTGGAAATAAATCACTTTATTATTAAATTAATTCATAAATAAAACATGCACAATCATAAAAGCAAACAACTATCAATTATCAATTAAAGCTAAACTCTATTTTGAGTTAAAGCTTAGCTTTTGCATGTTTTTGTGAGTTAATTATCCTTTATTTAAAAATAACTCAAAAATCAACCTGAGTTATTCGAGTGATTTATGGTTTTTTTTTATGCACCTCCAAAGCCTTGGATTTCTATAAAAACAATGCTCAGCTCTTCATAATTGATCTCTCAATCATCTCTCAATCATCTCTCAATCATCTGATAATTTTGCAAGCTTACTTTGCCAAAGTCATCTACGAATTGCACAACTATTTTGAAGAATTGGAATTGAAGAATCAAAGCTCTTGCGAATCGACATCTTTGTGAGATCAATCTTATTTTTGCATTCATATTGCATATCATTGTTAGATCATTTAGCATTCATTTCATATCAGTTTTCAATAGCAATCATAGCATATCAGTTTATCATTCTTATTGCATAGAAAATATCAAAAATATAGATTAATTGCATTCAATTTCATATCCATCTTTTGCATTCAAATCCTTCATTTAGGTGTCATCTAGGTCACTGATTTCGATTACAATCTGAGAACATCAATCTCGCACCTATTAGAAGGTAGTAAATCACTTGGTTAGATAGCTTTCAATTTTGCACGATTTTGATTATCACTAACCTCTAATGTTTTACTGAGTGTTGTGTCTATAGATCAAGTACAATTTTCACACACACATTTCTGGCGCCCACCATGGGGCAACCCACCTTTGCATGCTGATTTTGATTCTTGGAGCTAAAACCCTAAAGTTTCAAAGATTTAATTTTATCTCTTAAACGGCTTGGATTTTTGGTCTGAAATTTTTTTTTCAGGTTGGAAACATATCAGGGAAGCTTTGAAAAAAAATTCATAATTTTCTGAATTATTTTGAATTTTTAATAATTTTTTTTTTATTTTTCATAAAAAATTAATATCTAATGCAAATCAGAATATTTTTTTGAAATTTTTACATTTTTGAAAATCTCTTCAAATTCTACAGGGGATCTATTATTTGTGTTTTAAATTTGGATGCAATTTAGTAGCTCAAATAGTCAATTTGTAAAAACTGGTCTATTTTGATAAAAATGGGTCTCTAGGGCACAAATGAATAGATTTTTCTAAAATTTTTGCATTTTTGGAAAGCTCTCTATTTTTTAGTAGGGGTCTCTATTCTGAATTTCTATTTTTGTGACCAAAATCATATAAAAAAAAATCAGATCTTGTTGACTAGGTCAAATGAAGTGCAAAAAAATTAAAATTTTATGATGGGTATGCACTTATTTTTCATATGATTCAATGCATGATATGAGTTGTCATTTGGATTAATTTTTGGTTATTATTGCTCCTAAAAATTGATTTTTAGAGCTAACCCTATGGTTTTCATAAGTTGAATATATTTTGCATATCTTGTTTGCTTGTTTGCTTGTTGGAGAGTTCGTCACTTGCTTGCATGGAAAAGCTCAACAAAAATTGCTAAAAATCAGGTAGAATCTACTAAGCGCGTTGCGAGGATCACGAGGTATTCTCCTTGTTCTAAAAACATTTTGATTTGGACTTAAAATAAATCTCTTATGTGTCAAGCTTGTGTGCATCTTTTCATGCTTTTGATCTATTTCTACACACTTGCATAATTTGATACTAGGTTGTGATCCCTTAAGGATTCATTAAATAGTCTTAGAATACTTGTGATTGATCTTGATTGTTATCTTGGGTTATTAGACTCGCTAATCTGTCGGCCCCTCATTTCCACCCCGTGGTTGCAATCTCAACGCTATAAAGGGGAGGGGTCAACAGGACAGAAGCGTTAAGTGTTCCACTTGGCAACCCTTTTGTGCTTTTAGGAACTCACTTGTTTTCTAAGTTGTGGACTCATTTTCAGCTTGTGTGAGGTGTTAAGTGTTCCACCTTGTGGACTCATGTCATATTTGCTTTAAGTGTTAAGTGTTCCTCTTTCAACTTTTTGGATGCTTTTGGTAGATTTGCTTTCGGGAATATATCTGTGCTCACATAGTAATTAGGCCCTATGAACACTATTTGTGATTCTTGAGAGATTGGATTCCTAGAGAAATCTTTCTTGACGATAGAATCCTTGTAGGTAGGGAGGATACTTAGTGCATTTCACATTCAACTTGGTTAGTGAGTCTTCTCTTATTGATCGACACATTCTCTCTCCGGAGAGGTTGATAGATCACGTGGGGTTGATATCACAAGCTTTGGTGAATCAAAATTGGTTAGTGCGTGTTCTCTTATTGATTGATACATTCTCTCCCCAGAGAGGTTGATAAATCACGTGGAGTTGATATCACAGACCTTGGTGGAACAAAACTTTGTCTTAGTGTGTTGGATTAATCTGCTTGCTTTGTTTGGGTTAAAAGTGAAGAGGTGTCAAAACCTTGAATCTGCAGCCAAGTCCCCTTGTGGTATAAATTTGTGAGTCACCTTTAGAGAGGGTTAACCGTAGCGGACAATCCCTTCATAGGGAAAACTGCATTGATGGAACTTCAAGCGGTAATAGCTATTTTTTCCATGGTAGTGATAGCCGCTATATAAATGTCCTTGTGGAAGAAATCTCCACGGGTATGGTTCATTGTTGGGTTGTCAGATCTCCCTAGCAGCTCTTGAAGATTAAGTTCTCAGACTGTATCAAAACCCTAGTGTGCCGGGATTGGAGTTCACCCTTTTGAATCATAAAAGTTGCAGAGTCAAACCATTACTAAAAACCCTAGAGAGGCCAATTTTTCACTTTCAGGTATATGTGTGTTATTGCAAAACTTTTCAGAGCATACACAATTAGTACTCTCAGGGATTAGCACAATTTGGTCAATTGATTGTTCATGCGCAAGGTTTCTTTTGCCCTTGTTCATTGTTTTTAGACGTGCTTGGAATCACTTGCTTGATGTTTTGCGTGTTTGTTTATCTACTTGGCTACTAAAAATGATCAAATTTGGTATAACCTTCAAAATCTGGATAGTATAATTTGCAAACAATCCAAAACTAAAGACCTTAAATTTTGCAAAAATTGACGTAAAATCTTTCTGGAGTCAAAAGTCATTTCAGGAGGTCAAAAGTCATATGAGTTTTGTCAAGTGTCATTTCAATACTGCCCATCTGTCGTATGGTAAAGAACCCAGTGTCGTACGAGTTTTCCTACCAGCAAATTCTCAGAGTAAAAATCTTGCAATTATCGTACGAGTTTTGTCAACTATCATTTCATTGCTACCCAACTATCGTACGAGTTTAGCAACTATCATTTCATAGACTACCCAGTGTCGTATGAGTCTGCAGAGTGTCATTTGGAAAAATTTGAAAGAGTTCTCAGAAATTGTCAAATTGCAAGATATCCAATGTTTCCAGCCTAGTTCTAGAATCTATCAAAAATATCATTGTGTCAAGAACAAATCAGTAGCTATTGAAAATTAGTACACATGTCTCAAAAAATCAGTACACATGAGGAAGAAATTCTGATCACCGCTATGATGAAGCAGCTGCAAGCTATGCAAGTTGAACTTAACAATCTTAAGAAAGAGAAGGAATCTAAAGAGTTCTCCATGGAATCTCTATACTCTTTTCCATTTGATAAAGACTTGTACACGTCACCATGCCTCCAGACAAAATATGAGCAACGTGACAATCCTTATGATACCTCTTCCACAGAGAGTGACACATCCAGCTTTGGAAACTATGATGACTATGATGATAGATGATGTAATGATACCTATGACACCTCCATTCCTAAGAATCCTCCTCATCATTCCTTCCTGCTTACTACAAATGGGCCGTCACATTGGATAGATCGTGATGGTGATCCATATGATTCTGATTTTGAAAGAGATTTTGATGGCTTTTGTGGACAATACCTTGATGATGATCCATCTACTACTGCTGAGGACTTAAAATACATCGTGCTAGCTTGAAATGTCAATATTATAAGAATCCTTCTCCTAAGAACTCTCCAGCTAAAAATAAAAATTACACTCTCAAGCAAGATCATGTTAATGTTGAACCTTTGTTTGGTGATGGTTCCCTTCCATCCCCTACTTCCTCCAATACCCGTACATTTCTTAAAGCTTTTAAGTCTTTCAAATCTTTCACAGAACCTTCATCCGACACAAGCTTTGATACTTTTCATGTGATTCCCTATAGTTATCTTCCAGGGCTACCTCTTAAAGAAACTCAAGCTAACCTTCAGTTGGCTGCAAAGACTTTCAATAATGATAAACCTAAAGAGCCTAAGCCTTCATATGCTATGATCTCTACTTCAGCTAGTCCTCCACCATCTCTTCCAAAGTCATCCATACAATCCCAACATGCTTCCTTGTCCTTAGAAGTGGCTCCATGTCAAGAGGACTCTAAAAATGATGAAGAAAAGAACATAAAGAAAGATCAAGATCAAGAACCCTCCATGTCATCCACTCCTTTTCACGATGTCTCTTATCCACCTCAGGGTTCTTTTGATCCTGTACCCCCTTTTTCATGCATTCCACCATGTCTTAAGTCTTCGCCTAAGCAAGATCAAGCTACTACTTACACTGTTGAGCTTATTGACAATCAAAATAACCTTACTATGCTTGCACTTTCCAAAGATGATACTTCCATTAACGTTGGTAAAAATGGTGTTCCTTCCAATGTTAAGCCTATTGAAAAACAAGAGAAAAATTATGCGCTTATGCTATCCGAAGATCTTTGTCAAGATCAAAGTCTTTCATCTTCTTGTTCTACCACTCCATGTTCACTTCCACTTTCTACTCTTCCTAAGTCTTTTCAAGCTTTGAACAATCCTATCAAAAAAGGTGCTCCTATTCAAGATGTTCACAATTCTATTGAAAATCCTAATGCTCACTCTGAAAATGTTGATATCCTTGGTTGTCATATAGATGCCGATGAACTTATTGATTATCCTTTTGCATCTTCCACTTCCATCCTTGGACCTCTTCCACCACTACTAAGGGCTTCATGCCTTCCTTCCATCTTGGGTCCTTATGTCCCTTCACTTTCCCCTCCTAACTCTCCTGATTCGCCATCCATCTTGGGTCCTTACATACCTCCATCTCCCATCTTTCCTCAAGATCAACATAGATGCATACCCTTGAATCATTTTCATCCACCCACCCATCTAAACTAGTCATATCCTCCTTCTTCCACAAGTCCCAAGTCTTTTGGAAGTAACTTGAATGTTCAATACAAGAAAAAGAAGCAATACAAGAATCCATCAAAAAAAGATCACCATGTCTCCTCTAATAGACATGGAAATATAAAGTCAAAAGAGATATCTAAAAAAAAAACTACAAGACAAGTATGGGTTCCAAAATCCATTATTGAAGATATTCTCTCTAAATTACCAAAAGGAAATAAAAAGCCTACGGCTATATGGATTCCAAAGTCTCTCTTGAAAGAGTCTGGTGTTGAGCAACAAGTGAAATTGACATTCAAGCTTCCAAAGGCTTCCACTTCATCTTCTTCCAAAAACATTCTTTCATTCCATGCACCTAAACCACAACCTCTGCTATCCATTCACCATATTCCTTCACGTATTCCCTCATTCACATTTCCTCCATCCTCTCACCACCCTTCAAGGTATGTGTTGATGTTGATCTTGCCTTCCTTTCCACCTACCCTTTTACAATTCTTCCATGCATTATCCTTCTACATTCTATCATTTTTCCTCATTTGCCTATTCCTCCTATCTTCCAACCTCACTTGCTTTGCATAAAACCTTATCCTCCATTTTTCTCTTCCATCTCCCTTTCCCTATCAACATCTTTGAGCATATCATTTTGAATCTTTGGCATATCATGGTTTATCCTTTCAAGGAGCATTATCTAAAAAGCTTGCCTTCTTCCAAAAAAAGAAAAAAAATACAAAAAAATTGAAAATGTGCCTTGGTGAAAACTTGGAAACAGGCGCCTTGGTAGCAAAAGTAAAGAGAAATAAATTCATCCTATGGTGAAAACCACTCCCTTGTGGCACCTTGGATAAGTACCATGATGAAAACTTGGCAATTAGGCATTATGCGTAGTTCTTATACATATTTCATCCATTCCATCTTCTCTCTTTGATCTTGACAATGTTGATCTATACACGAACATTTGACTATTTTGTGAGCTATCTTACGATGATCTTGCTTTCATTCCTTCCATGTTTAGCCTTCATATCCATCTTCCTCCATTCATTTTCGCCTATCGCTATCCTTTTCCCCTTTGATCTTGATCTAATAAAAAAAGAAAGAAAGAGTAAAACATAGTGCTATGAAGCCTCTTGACATGTCTACTCTTTTAAACTGCATCCTTTCCTACTCTTGCATCATGCTTTTGTGACTTATCCTATGCTAGCCTTTCATTACTTGTCTAAATGCGCTTTACATGACAATTTTTCCCTAGCTTGGGTATTCTTGAGGAGTTTTCCCTTGAGGATTTCTTCCCTTCATTATCCTTTATTCTCTTGTCTTCCATCTCTTCCACTAGCTTGCCAATCCCTCTTGTTCTCCACCTTGCTAGACATTGGGACTGTACGATATGATCTTGCTTGGGAGTTTGCAATGGAAAAAGATGCTATCAAGTATACCAAGTATCAGAACAAGTATCAGAACCAGTATCAAAACAAGTATCAGAACAAATATCAGAACTAGTATCAGAACAATTATCATAATTAGTATCAGAACAATTATCAGAATCATTATCAGAATCAGTATCAGAATCAGTATCAAAATTAGTATCAGAACAATTATCATAATTAGTATCAGAACAAGTATTAGAATGAGTTTCAAAACAAGTATCAGAACACCTACAGGGGCTACACCTTTCGCTTTAGTTTATGGGTCTGAAGCGGTACTACCTATTGAGGTTCAAATCCCATCACTCAGAATCAAAATGCATGGACTTGTCACTGATGAAGACTACAGAGTGTCTAGGTTACAAGAACTAGAACTACTAGATGAGTGCAGACAAGAAGCATATGATCATCTCAGAGTGTATCAGAAAAGAATGTCTAAAGGCTACAACAAGAAAGTCCGACACAGAGAATTTCAGGTTGGTGATCTAGTGTTGAGAGAAAATCCTAAAAATCAATCACATCAAGAACGCAAGGGGAAGTTCAAACCCAATTGGCTGGGTCCCTTTGTTATCACTGCTACTTTTGGCTCTGGTGCCTATCAACTCTCAATGACTAAAGGAGAATAGCTCTGAGAACCAATCAACGTTCTCCATCTGAAGAAATTATACGCCCAAGACATTCAGTGCTTGGTAAATGTCCTGAAAAAAATCTTAAAAATCAGAAAAAGTCCTAAAAAAATGAACATCTTGGTGAAAACCTAGCAATAGGTGCCTTGATGATTCACAAAAAATTGAAAAATATCAAAAGTACAAAAAAATTGAAAAATATCAAAAATTCAAAAAAAAATTGAAAAAATGAAAAATACAAAAAAAATGAAAAAAAAAGAAAAGTGCCTTGGTGAAAACCTGGAAACAGGCGCCTTGGTAGCAAAAATAGAATCTCTACCAAGATGGTGAAAACCTGGCAAACGGGTGCCACTTGTTCAAAATGCTCCATCTATCAGCACAATCTTGGTCTTTCCCAGCTTTCAGTCTTGCTTTAGTTTGTACATATCTCCCAGTTTGTTTCAACATTTCCAGTTTTCAATAAGTTGGTCTGTACACCAATCAGCTTGCGTGTCTATATCCTATCAATGTTTAAACACTTGGGGGCAATCAATGTCATATCCTATGGTCTCTAGTATATCTTAGATGTATCATATCCAGTCAGAGTCCTTTGAAGCTTCATGTGAGTCAATCAGTTAGTCTTGTCTCCAGAAAGGATTTTGCATCTACAACAACGCAACATCAAACATCAAAACTCAACCAAAAACAATCTATGCTTTTTACATTCTTTTATCTCCTTGTATGCTAACTGATTCGCATTAAGATTTTTGCATATTGTGTCCCTTCAAGCTCCTCAATGATGTCCTTTACAGGATTTAGAGAGTGATGACTGGGGGCATAATCTTTTCTTTGTTTTCTACTTGTATGTGAAAATCTAATAACTTTGGAAATTTTGGATTGAAATGGTGTCCGACTGTAAGAGCCTCTATCTTGAATTGGATGGCCATGCATACCTCGACCATTGATACCCAGACAATTCAAGGAAGTTTGATCTAACTATTGTCTTTTTGAGTAAGTTCTTTCTCCTACTGTGAAACGTGATCTTGCCTAAGGAGGTGAACGATAAAGGGTCACTACGGGTAATTCACACTAGATTTAGAATGATCTTTTGATTGTTTGATGTGTATGTTAAATGTAAGGTGTACTCAGGTCATCATGATGTTTATGTTTTGATGCTTGTACAAATTGCTATATCAAAATAGACATGATATTCAGGTCATCCTAGCGTTTGTGCCTTGGTGCTTATATCTAATCCTACATTCCGAAAACAAAATCAATATTCATATATCCATGGTTGTTGACCAGTGGGTGTTATATTGGTTCTTGAGCGTTACAAATTGATATTCATATGTCTATGGTTTCATGGCTAGTGGGCATTGTATTGATTTATCTGGTTACCTAAAAGTTCAATGATGATAACAAATTGACACATGATCAATGACTAGGTCCTAGGTCTTAGGTTGCATTTCATTTTGCATGTCTCATTTCATTTTGCATGTCTCATTACATTTTGCATGTTTGCATGATCTCACAATGATTAAATGAACTTCAATGCTTAAATGATTCTTCAAATCGCATCTTCAAGTCTAACAAGAACTGAATCTCACACGAAGGTTCCTCCAATGAAATAGCAAGTAGAATCCTTTTTTGGGATCAAAATTCAAATCTGAGATCATTCATATTATTAATTGCTTGCATAATCAACCTTCAATCATCACAGAAATCTAGTATTCAACTTAACTGATTATCTTACATCAAACTATCAAAATTTCAACTTGGTCAACTATGGTCAACTCATGGTTTAACCTAGTCAAACTTGGTCTTTTGGGACCTTCCAATGATGCATAATTCATTCTCGAATGTGTATAACCACTTCTCAAATCAATTAACATGCTTCTAAACTATCAACGCTGACTTTTCTTGTCAGATTTCAATTTTAATCCCGAAGGGGGCATGGTATTGCACATCATTCAAAGTCTGTAAATCAAATTCTATCGATCAAGTCTATCAATATCTTTCATCAGTGATCAAGACAAACAATCACGTCTAGTTGCTGATTCATCAAAAGACCTCATTGCTTGGGGCAAATCTATCATCACTTGGGGCATATCAAATTCATCAAGATCCATATCAATCTGGTATTCTCCTAATCTTGTAAACTATATCAGTTTTTGCAACCATCGGATCATAGTGTTCTTTCCTTGGTTCTTTGGCAACTGAAGGATTCAGATGTGATACTTGCTAGTTCTGCTAAGACAATCGAGTCTAGAATGGGTCACTCACTTCTTATCAATCCTAAGGTTCAGAATCAGGCATTTTGACACTTTTTCACAATCATAGGTTCATTTTCTGCTACAGTGAACATTATCTTTGGTCATTCAGGACCTATTATCTCCATATCAAATCAATATCAATCAGCTTCTGTCTCATATCAATTATCAATTTCAAACATCAGTTTCATATCTTTATCAAACACAGACTATCTTTGAACCACTGCGCTTCGCATAGTAATTCAAAAAGGGGCAAAATGTAATACCCCAAAAATGGGCTATAAGTTCATTAACCTCCTACATCGACAAATCGAACAAAATTGACATCAAAGTCCTAACCTAAGGCACATCTAAACATCATCGAATCATAATTGATTATCTTAAATTCTGCATCGGGGAATATTCCTAGCAATATTCCTAATCATCATAATTATCTTTAATTTTATAATTACTTGGCAATAAATCACATTTATCCTAAAATTTGATTAATTAAATATTTTGCATATTTAATTAATTAGATTTAATATTTGCCACTTAATTGTGTAATTAAATTTAATTATATCTATTATTAATTGTATTATTTAATTTTGACAATAAATCTAATATCATATGAATAATTGATTAAATTCTTATTTAATTAATTAAAGCAAGTTGTCATTATTTAATAATATAGTTTTTAATAAAAATTTGATTAAATAATTGATTAACCCATAAATCAATTGTTTTATTTTTAAAAGCAGTTAAGTTGGAAATAAATCACTTTATTATTAAATTAATTCATAAATAAAACATGCACAATCATAAAAGCAAACAACTATCAATTATCAATTAAAGCTAAACTCTATTTTGAGTTAAAGCTTAGCTTTTGCATGTTTTTGTGAGTTAATTATCCTTTATTTAAAAATAACTCAAAAATCAACCTGAGTTATTTGAGTGATTTATGGCTTTTTTTTCATGCACCTCCAAAGCCTTGGATTTCTATAAAAACAATGCTTAGCTCTTCATAATTGATCTCTCAATCATCTCTCAATCATCTCATAATTTTGCAAGCTTACTTTGCCAAAGTCATCTATGAATTGCACAACTATTTTGAAGAATTAGAATTGAAGAATCAAAGCTCTTGCGAATCGACATTTTTGTGAGATCAATCTTATTTTTGCATTCATATTGCATATCATTGTTAGATCATTTAGCATTCATTTCATATCAGTTTTCAATAGCAATCATAGCATATCAGTTTATCATTCTTATTGCATAGAAAATATCAAAAATATAGATTAATTGCATTCAATTTCATATCCATCTTTTGCATTCAAATCCTTCATTTAGGTGTCGTCTAGGTCACTGATCTCGATTACAATCTGAGAACATCAATCTCGCACCTATTAGAAGGCAGTAAATCGCTTGGTTAGATAGCTTTCAATTTTGCACGATTTTGATTATCACTAACTTCTAATGTTTTACTGAGTGTTGTGTCTACAGATCAAGTACAATTTTCACACACACAGATATATGATCACAAACTTACCCAAGAATCTTTTCAAAACTTCATTCATCAACCTCATGAAAGTACTAGGTGCATTAATCAAACCAAAAGGGATAACCAACCATTCATACAAACCTTCATTAGTCTTAAAAGTAGTTTTCCATCCATCCCCTTCTCTAATCCTAATTTGATGATAACCATTATTCAAATCAATCTTTGTGAAATAATTTTCTCCACTCAAACTATCCATTATGTCATCCATCCTAGGCAAAGGAAATTTGTACTTTACTTTTATCCTGTTTATATCTCTAGAATTAGTGCATATTCTCTATTCTTTTTCGGTGTTGATACAAAAAGTATTGCACAAGGACTCAAACTTTCCCTAATCAAACCCATCTCAAAAAATTCTTTCACTTGTCTATTCAACTCAATCTTTTCATTAGGTGTTAACCTATGTGGTGCTTTATTAGGAAAACTAGTTCCAGGTATCAAATCCATACAATGACTTATACTTCTCATAGGAGGCAAACCATCAGGTACATTATCATAAATGATGTCATGAAATTTAGTCAACAAAGGTTTAACCTTAGGTGCATGTTCTAACTCATCTTATTTTTCAATTTTCCTTGGAATCAAAGTGAAGAAAATATTATGTTCTTTCATTTCTGTTGCAAATGTTTTACCATCAACCAAGCATACTCTGACTATAGTACAATGACCTTCATCAAACTTCTCTACTAAAGGAAATAATACGTGTTTCTTTCCATCCATCCAAATAGTATATTGATTCAATCTACCATCATACAAAGCTTTCCTATCATATTTCCAAGGTCTACCCAAAAGAATATAACAACAATCCATAGGCATAATATCACACAAGGCTTCATCATGACAATTCCCAATTTTGAATTCAAAAAAGGGTTAATTCACTTACAAGTAGTTTATGCTCCTTATGGATCCAAGCAATATGGTAAGGCTTAGGATGTCTAAATATCTGCAACTACAACTACAACTTGTTAACTAGCTCTTCGAAAGCCATATTATCAGAACTTCAACTATCAATGATTAGCTTGCAACATTTTTCAGTGATCTTACATCTGGTTCTAAACAAAGTTTTCCTCATAATAGGTTCCTCATCAGCTTCTTCATTCCACAAGATCCTTCTTAGCATGAAGTTTTCACCATGTTCAAGTTCATTAGATAAGTCCTCAATTTATTCACAAGCTAAATTGTTTCTGCAATTACCTCCAGTCTTCTTTCCAGAGTTAGTACATTCAAAATCTCTAGGTCCTTCTTCACCACATTTTTAACAAGTACCTTTAAACCAAGATTTATCTTCTCTTTTCCCACTATTCTTATTCCTAGAGTAACCAGTATAGCTACCCCTAGATTAATTACCTCTTCTACCAGTAGGTTCATCTTTCCATCCTTTATCTTGTACTACATTGTCAGATCTACTACCTTCTCCATAAGTTATGCCTCTACTTCTTTGAAATCTACTACCTCTTCTTGTTTGTCTTTGATCATGTCTTTTTGTCAATCGTTCTTCTACCTTCAAATAAAATTGGTATGCTTCTTCCACAATATCTATTTTAACATAGCTAATCTCATCTTGAATCGATGTCCTCATGCCATTTAGGTATCTTAACCTTCTTATTATCAGGAGTACCTTCATACTCAAAGTATTTATCCATCTCAGAGATACAATCCAAAATTCATTGGTTTCAAGTATTCCATCATAGCAAGAAAATTCAACCATAGGTCTCGAGTTAGCCATAGACAAAACTCTCAAAAGTCTATCCTCATCTTGTTTAACTTCAAGTTCAGGATTAGGTGTTGCCTCTTCTTTATCGCTAATATCTTCAATATGTGTACCTCTTCTCTAGACTGTCTCTATAGCTTCAAGCCTAGTTGTAATCTACCTTAGCATATCCATGATAGCATTATCATTTCCTCTAACACAAACCATCTTGAAAATTAGGTTCCAGCAAGATCGTAACCTTTTGCAAGTTATAGGTCAAATCTCAGATCTACCACCCTACAACCAATCCAATAAGGTTCTCCACAATCCAATCCATAAGAAATAACTTTATCTAATACCACCTAACACAAGGGTTGGGTATGATTCAAGCAGATTTGACTCAACTTGAACCAAAAAACATGCCCTACTTAGAGTTAGGCAAGGAAGCATAATATAATTCACATGAAATAGTGAAACACAATTTAAACAAGGCATGACAACTAGAAACCACACTGGTTCCTTTATTTTAAATCCTTCAACATGCCCGGTTGTGAGGCCTTCCGGGTTTCGGCCTTATACAAAGAGAATTAAGAAATTAGAGTCTCAACTCACAAAATATCTTCTTCTCTAATGTTCTCATACTTCCTCTACTACTTACTTCCTTCTATATCTACTCTACCAACCTAAGCTTCTTATATAGCCAACTAAGCCACAAGTCAGCTAGTCGGGCATTTAATTACATTATAGGTCTACTTAGGAAGAGAAAACCAAAAATAAAGAAATAATGAACAAAACATGATGTGAAGTAACATTTAGGTCCACACATGATCCAAGAATGAATCCCCAACTTCGCAAGGTCCCATTTCCTTATATGAATTCATGCAAGGCAAAGAGCTTCCATGATTCATGTGAAACTAGCTAGAAAATCAATACCCAAGGAAAATGGCAAAAAATACCAACTCAAGATGAATTAGGATATGCGCTCATAGGAGAAGGTTCACAAATAGGTCCAAATCAATGTATTAACTTTGCAAAACAAGAAACCAATAGCTACAATGGCTACAACTCAAACAACCTATAGGAACAAAAAACAAGAAATGTTTTTGGTTGATGCAAGATTGCTCAAAGACCCAAGATGCTCCTGCATCAACAAATTTGCTTCTTTATTGTCTAAATCCTCTTTGATCTTATCCATAAGGTCTTGTCTCTGACTTCTTGAAAATTCAAGTTGTTCCTTTAGTTTCTTAATGAAACCTTCTACTCTTCTTAATTTTAATTTTAATTCCCTATTCTCAACCTTTTATTTGTCTAGGTCATTAAGTGTTGCTTCAAAGTTCTCTTCCAAACTTTATGAATCTATTCTAATTGCCCTTAAGCTATTAGGCTTTCTCTCCAAGGGCCAATATGTTGGAAAGTTGGCTATACTGATGTATATGACTTAATATAGTTTTTTCATTATGGAAATAAAGTCATATAGAATTTTGGAGTCAGCACACTTGATGTAAAGATCAAAAATTGGCTAAGTGTTGAAGATTGGACAGTATACAGAGTTCCTAAATCTTAGAGCATCAGCACATGTGTGTACGACTGAGTTATGGTGTGCGCCCTAGAAGATAAGTTGGTTAGATTATATTCATGCTTAGTATATGAGTGCATGATTAGATATGCAAGTATGAGGAAGATACAGATAGTTGAAGTTACACAACCAGTGTGTACCAGTGAAGAATAGAGTAAGCAGTCAACTATTATCATTTTGAGTTGTGGTTATATTCTAATCATGTAAAGGCTATGCGCCTATTGTAATTAGGTTTCCGACATGTAAATGATTTTGTTTGTATACACGCTTGAGCCAATTCAATTGGAATAATTGTATGTAATAGGTCTAAGGGCCGACCTAGTAGTTTATTTTGCATGCACATATAACTATGAGATGCGCCCATTGTAATTAGTATGGAATTTGGAAGAGAGTTGTGATAAGCAGAGAAGAAGTGTGCAAAGAGACATTAAGATGTATTAGAGCTTTGCAAGAGGTCAAAGTATCAACACATCAAGGGAACTGACCTGACAAGCAGTGTCATAGTGACAGTTCATCCAACAGATATAGTGTGTATCTGAGATTTGAAGGTTGTAGCCTTCACTACTTGAGCAGTGAGCTCTATGAGAGTGTGTCCACTCCCCTAACAGGGACTATTGTAAAAGACTCCTAACAGGGTCCAACCCTTGACCAGGTCTAGTATAATTAATACATTGTAAAGAAACTCCTAACATGGTTAATCATCTTCTAACAAGGATCACAAAACACTAGTACAAAATATTAGTGGGTGTCAATTCCCACTAGGGTTTTTACCTATTTGGGTTTCCTAGTAACCACATTGGTGTTATGTGTTGATTTCATGTTCATGTGGATGTTCATTTCAGTAATTAAGTATTTAAGTTAAGTTTGAGAATATAAGTTTAAAGATTAAATACAGTGAACAATGATTCACCCCCCCCCCCCCTCTCAGTGTTCCCATTCCTAAGAATTGGTATCAGAGCTCTAGTCCTTAACAAAGAAGTTTAACCACTTGACGAGATCATGGAAAAAGAAGAAATGAAACATCTAAAAAGAAATCTTGAAGCTACTCTTGATGACTTGGACAAATCTGAGAGAGAAACTAAACAACTAAAAGAAAAACTCAGTGATGCTCAATTAGTCATCAAAATACTAAGAAAATATTTGAAAGAATGCTCTACGAGTGATCTAAGGATAATGGTTGAGAAGATGAAAGAAGAAAATGCATCCTTAAAAGAACAACTCAAAGAATTTGATGATAAGCTGATTAACAATCAGGAAGTCTATAATGAACAAGTCAAAGAAAACCTTCAGCTCAATAAAGAATTAAGGAAAGACAACATGGAAATCTTGGAGCTAAGAAACACCAAGGAAAACTTGGAATCTAAATTGAAAGAAGCAAAGAACCATATTGACAAATTGCACACCAGTTTTGATTTGATAGAATCTTAGTTGTATGCAAGAAGAGCTAAAGGAGATACTAGTTGCATCAAATACAATGAAGCACAAAATCAAATTGACAACATGCGAGCAAGAATGAATGCACCAAAAGACTCTATTGATACTAAGAATACTGAAGATCAAATCAAAGTCAATAGTAAACCACCTAAAAATGAGCACAATCAAGTAGAGTGCACTTGTTATACATGTAACAAGCATGGACATATAACAAGGAACTATATAGAGGTAAGACCCTTTAATGGTTACTATTATTCATGCAATAAATTTGGTCATAGAGCTATGAATTGTAAGACAAGTAAAAAGAACAGGACTCTATGATCAGAGAAATCATAATCAATCAAATGTAAGAAGTTCCCAGAATGTTACATGTCAGATATGTAATTATAATGGTCACTCAACTAGATAATGTAAAATGGTGACTCATGTCAATGCACCAAGGAATATAAGACCCCCAGTCATTTGTCACTCTTGTAATAAGGCTAGAAACATCTCAAAGTTTTGTAGATCAAGCATGCAAGGTCAAGAAAGCCCTAAAAAGCCCAAAGAACTAGTTTTGGATCCCAGAGGAGAAGTTAATTTTGTGAAAGCTTCAGAGGATGTGAGCTTGATTTGGTCAAAGGAGAAGAAGGACAAGGTTGATGAGTATGTATTGGATGCATCCATAGTGGACGCACCCTCTACAACTAGATGAATTTCCCTTAGGGTCATAAGGGGAGCTAATTTAGCTCTAGATCCCTATGTGGCTAGTATACTCACTCTCAGAGTATGCACCTTTGGACTTAAGCTTTTGGAGACTAAAGAAACCTTCATGCAAGAGTGCATGAGCTGACTGTTTGCAGAATGAAAGATAGAAATTTCCAAGTAACAACATGGTTTACATGAGAAGCATTAATAGCAAAAACTCTACTTTAAAGTACATAGAAGTTAGAAGATCTCTGATTGCATTCGAATTAAGAGAAATTAAAGAGTAGATAAGTCTTAGCAGTTGATTGAGAAGTATTGCAGTTTGATTCATCAAGTGATTTTTTGTGCAATTGATCGGTTGTGGAAACCCTAGTTCATTGCATCATTTCAGAATCTCTTGGAAACCTTTGAGAAAGAATTATACAAGTGATGGCCACTCCTATAGTATTTGATGTTGCTGAGAAGAAAAGATATGTGTTTAAGAGGAATCCATTTAAATCTACACTAGATGATCTAGAAGGGGCATTTTCCCGCATGCCTATGGGTGTTATGCATGTTGAGGATATTAGGGCATATATCTACTGTAAGAAAGAACCAGTAGGATTGGACAGATTAAGGGTGCACATAGAAACTATGTTGAAACAAGAAAAAACCTTCTTGGATAAGTATGCGTGATGGGACAATCATCCTATAATTGAATATGCTATGGCATGAGTTCTATGAATCAGAATGGATCAAGATTCTATTAAGCAGGATAGGTGAAGTGCTAGTTAGAATTATTGGTGACCTAATTCATGAGATGACAGGCCTCTCAAAGATAGGTGTCTTCCTTCCAGTGGGAAAATATGATAGGAAAATTGTTGAATAGACTTGCAAGTCAAGGAGTGATAGGCGCGGTATGACTATTGAGCCTATTGAGCAAGATGACATCAAGCTGATGTCTATGATACTAGGTTATAGGTTCCAACACACCAGCAAGGTAAATAGTGCGTCTGCAGCCATAATTCTTGCAGCCATAAGAATTATTAATGAAAATGGAGAGTTCAACCTTTGTGAAATCTTGTGTGCACAATTGATTGATAACATTAAGGCAATCAAGCATGATAAGACCAAAATATTCAGATTTGGGTCTCTGATCATCTATATGTACTTTCACATTGTTGGAAAAGTATCAGATTTGTATCTAGAAAAATCTATTCCCACAATGCCTCAAATATCTCTCAAGGAATGTACTAAGAGCACCTTGAAGGATTACATAACATTGGAGCTAAAAACATTTAGGGCTAAGATGTAGATGAGGTATAGGATACTAGAGAAGATAGTGGAAAAGTACAAGGACACTATTTGCTTCATGGTTGAAATAGACACAACATGCATGGAGGCAGTTGAACCAAGAACAAAGTGGATTCATCCACTAGGATATGAAGTGAAAGAGCCTATTCTAGAGTCTTACGCTCAAGTTCTGTTAGCAGCACCTAAAGACCCCAATGAGCCAAGATGGAGAACCTATGAGGAAAAGACAAGAGAGATAGATGCTAAACTAAATAACGCAGCAACAAAGAGGAAAGTTGCCAAGGTCACCTTTGAGATCTTAAGAATTCATGGATTATCTCAAGTAGACCTAGACAAAGCAAGGGAACAAAAGATTGCTTTGGAAATTGAGAGTGCAGATGCAGCAAAGGCAAAATCAAATGATCCCAAGTTAAAGATGGTGAAGATAGAAAATTTTCATGAACAGAAGGGTAAAAATGAAGATAGTCCTTCTGCACCCAAAGAAACTATTGACCTTATTTCTCCTCCTAAGTATAAGGCAATGTCAAAGAGGAAGAAAGAGGTTGGCACCAGTCATCCATCCTCAAGGGTAACAAGGAATAGAAGAAACACTCAAGCACCTCCTGAAGTAAGTTTCAAACCCAGTCTCAGTGTGCTAAGTGCAAGAATAATCAATGAAGGCAAAATTCATCAAGTAGAGAAATTTTATGAAAAATATAGTGAGATAGACAAATCTGAGATACATGGTATGATATTCAAACACATGCTGAAGTTCAAGAAGATAGTCTTGGAACTTAAGACTATAATCCCTAACAATGTATGGAACATCCTAGAATTCCAAAAGAGACAAGCTATAGAAGAAGATCTATGAACAAGGGAAAAGATTCTAGATGATACCCTTCATGTGTGTTCTCTAGAGGAGAAGTCTTTGTTGTTAGACTTAGTGAAGCATCATCTCAGAAAAAATTCAAGGACTTTGGATATTATGGACAAGAACTATGATCTTGTTTCTAAGGAAATAGAGAAGGCATTCGAGAAAGTATTCATGGATAGACACATGTATCTAGCTACTATGCCTACAACACAAGTACCCTTAAAGGAAGTCAAGGTGGAAGAGCCCACTAATGCATTAGTGACAGGTCCTCAGGATTCAACAACTACAGTGGAAACACAAATAGAGGCAAATAAGACTACACCCATGATAGAGTCACAAAAAGATAGCACCATTATCATTGATAATGAAGAAATAGCCATGGCGGTCATAGATAATGACTTGGAAAAGTTTTAAGAAGCCTTTGTAGGCACTCAAGAAGCAGAAAACTTATGCAGCAATGCTCCTACTCATCAAGAAGAAATATTGATTGAGGATATAACAAATAAGAAAGAAGAAGAAAAGATGGAAGAAAAGAAAGAAGAAAAAGAAGTTGAAAAACAAAAGGAAGAAGAAGAGGTAAAAGGAAGTGAGCAAAAATATGAAAAATCAGTAGAACTAATCAAGGTGAAACAAGTGATGGATAGCACTCCCATCACCCCCTCAGTAACATTGTTGTCAAGTTTGACACCTGACATAACTAGTTTGGATTCATGGGGAGAAGAAGACCTGATTAAGTTCAATGTCCTAGCTATGGAGAAGGCCAAGGAGAAACAAGTGATGAGGAATACCCTCCTAGTAGAATCAATGAACATATTGAATAGCTTATTACCTAAAACCAAGAAAGTGTCTAAAGTACACTCAATTGATGATGCCAGTTCAGTGATTTCACAGTTCAAGGGAAAATTCTCTAGCCTAGAAGAATCTACATCCTTAGTTGTAGAGGAGAAATATATGAAGAAAAGGCTCAATGAATTGGTCAACAACTATGCACTTGACCTAAGCTCACTAAAGGTTGGTCAAGCATTCTTGAAGGAGTTTATAGAAAATGGAAGAAAGATCATTGCTGAATGTATGAACCAAGACAAGTTGACTGGTGATCTATACAAAAAGGTACAAGAGGTAGAATTCATGATAGAAAACATAAGGAAATCAGTAGAATATCCATCTATTGATGTGAACATGTGCAACAATGTCTACCAAGAATAGTTAGACAAGATTGAAAAGGTAGAAAAAGAGATGACCAAGATAAGGGCTAGACAGACTCAGCTAAGGAATGCTCTTGCTCCCTCATTAGACATACTAAATTAGAATATCAAGGAGATTGATACCACCATGGTGACATATGATCAAGGTCCTACCACATATTTGGAGAAGATGGAGAAGATGCAGTATGCACCATGCGCCCATCTCCAGATTGTCAATTCTTTGATAACATTTTGGAAGAAGGAGATCCAGAACTTGCAGATTGCATATATGGATGTACTATCACAGTAAGTTTTTGAAGATTCATTTTTTACACACCTTTTTCATTAATGTCAAAGGGGGAGTATGTATAGAATATGAATTATAGATATGTATAGGGAGTTATAAGATAGAAGTTTGTGTATAAGACAAAAAAATTTGTATTAAGGGACAATTAGCAACTTGGCCATATTCCTTTGTTGCCATCAATGAAAAAGGGGGAGATTGTTGGAAAGTTGGCTATACTAATGTATATGACTTAATATAGTGTTGTCATTATGGAAACAAAGTCATATAGAAGTTTGGAGTCAGTGCACTTGATGTAAAGATCAGAAATCGGCTGAGTTTTGAAGACTGGATAGTATACAAATTTCTTGAAGCTCAGAGCATCAGTGCACGTGTGTATGACTGAGTTATGGTGTGTGCCCTAGAAGATAAGTTGGTTAGACTATACTCCTACTTAGGCTATGAGAGTATGATTAGATATGAAAGTATGAGGAAGATACAGATAGTTGAAGTTACACAGCCAGTGTGTGCCAGTGAAGAACAGAGTAAGCAGCTGACTGTTATCATTTTGTTGCGGTTATATTCTAATAATGTAAAGGCTATGCACCTATTTTAATTAGGTTTCCAACATGTAAATAAGTATTTTTGTAAACACGCTTGAGCCAATTCAATTGGAAGTGTTGTATGTAATAGGTCTAGGGCTGACCTAGTAGTATATTTTGCATGTACATATAAATATGAGATGCGCCCATTGTAATGAGTATGGAAGTTGGAAGAGGTGATAAGCAGAGCACAAGTGTGTGAAGAGACATTAAGATGTATTATAGCTTTGCAAGAGGTCAAAGCATTAGCACATCAAGGGAACTGATCTAACAAGTAGTGTCACAATGACAGTTCATCCAGCAAACATAGTGTGTAGCTGAGATCTAAAGGTTGTAACCTTCACCACTTGAGCAGTGAGCTCTAGGATAGTGCATCCACTCCCCTAATAGGGACTATTGTAAAAGACTCCTAACATGGTCTGACCCTTGACCAAGTCTACTATACTTAATACATTGTAAAGAAACTCCTAACAAGGTTAAGGATCTTCTAACAAGGATCACATAACACTAGTACAAAATATTAGTGGGTGTCAATTCCCACTAGGATTTTTAACTATTTGGGTTTCTCTATAACCACATTGGTGTTATGTGTTGATTTCAAGTTCATGTGGATGTTCATTTTATTAATTAAGTATTTAAGTTAAGTTTGAGAATATAAGTTTAAAGATTAAATACAGTGAACACTGATTCACCCTCCCCTCTTAATGTTCTCATTCCTAACACAATAGCTCTGATACCAATTATTAGAATAAAGTAATACTGAGAGGGGGGTTGAATCATTATTAAAACACTTTAAATTGAACTTCAACCAATTACAAATAAACCATATCAATGCTTAAATGAAAAGAACATAAACACATAACTCATAAGACCATTATTTATTTTTGAAGAAACCTTGGCCAAGGGAAAACTCCAATGGGGATGGTACTCACAACTATGCACTAAAATATTGAATCCCTATTAGGATATCTAGCACTGTTAGGAGTTGAGTATTACATATTAAATTTCCTTGTTAGAGGACTAGAAAACCCTATTAGGGGTATACAAGAACCCTGTTAAAGGTGTGGTGAGCTTACAACTCTTACAATCAAAACTCTATTATAAAAGTGTTCTTCAAGTAGTGAACAATATAAGCATCTTCTATGCTTTGATAGTTCCATTTATAATTCACAATAGCCTCTGTCAATCACTGATCTCTCATCTATTATCAGCTCTCTCTAATATCCCAAATTCGTATCCATCACATCATCATAGTTTCACACTATCACTTCCATAAAACACTTTATACTTATATCAATTCTGTCATCCATTCGGCTCATAAATATAATACAAAACATAATAATTAGTTATACAAATGATAAATGTAGAGTCGGCAATCTTGTATTACCAAAGTGTTGGCAATATACAAATTTCATTTGTCTTAGAATGTTACCATTCCATCTAACCTTCCCTTAATCATCGCGACTATTCATATACCCTATTTCACTATTATTTTGTCTATGCATAACTTCCTATCATTTTAGCTTACTGATATCAATGCCAAAACATGTGCGACCTTAACTGAAGGTTATACATATCCCAAAATGTCTTCCTCTAACTTCGCAAGCCATAATACATCATATATTATCTTCACTAACCAAAAGTGTACCATAGTATAATGTTGTTTTGATTCTGTACTTAGTCATTTTCATGACTGTGTCTCCAATACCTATACTCACTTCATGTGATCACTCCAGCATGAGTTTTTCCATAAATGACAACCCTTAAGTGATCCCTAGTGCTCTCAAATCATGACTTTCCAAAAAAATTAAAGATTGAATATATGACTAAATAACTGACTAAATAAATGACTAAATCAATGACCAAATTAATGACCAAATTAATGACTAAATAAATAACTAAATCAATGACCAAATAAATAACTAAATCAATGACCAAATAAATGACAAAATAAATGACAAAATAAACATCTAAATAAATGACTAAATAAATGACCAAAATAATGACTAAAATAGTTTAGTCATAAATTTGGTCGCGAGATACATGACCGACCATAAACTACTAATGGTCATGTGATCAAAATTAGTCATTTATCTACAATTTTTAGTAGTTTATTTGGTCATATATTGTTGTTTTTATACTAGTGGAAGTATTAGTTTTTATAATAAACATTATAGTGGTTCTTATTTATGATTTTTCTTACTTATGAATAATGGTCCTATTTATGATTCCTTGCTTATAAATAATGTGTATGAATATAATATTTTTATGTCACCTTGGATTTGGAGAATACATGCAATAATGTGTAACTTTTATATGTTTTAACTCATAGGTATCATTTTGACTCAACCCAGTCATGCCTAACCTACCTTATCTTGGTCTTATATATTTCTAAGTAAGGGTTCATGAAGTTGTACATTGAGGCAAGACTAGCCCTGTAAGAATAAATAGAAAAAGGGAAAATAACAAAAAAATAAGTAACTCTTGTAAAAGGAAAAATTATGAAAGGTTGTGAGACTCGCAAATGACAGAAATGGTGAAGGGTTATGACTCTTTTAAAGGGTGACAATTGTGAAAGGTTGTGATGATTGCAAAGGGAAAGCATGATGAATAAATGTTACTTTCACCCACATTGCAAGATATAAAAGGGAGAAGGTTTTGATTTAAGAGGACATTCAAATGAAATTATATGAGGTATAATATATTATTTAAAAAGGAAACAATGAAAACTATTGACTCAATTTTAACTTTTTTAACTTAGAAATATCCCCGTGACTTAGCACAATACCCAATTTACCTTACCTTGGTCTTACATATTGCCAAGTTGGGGTTCAAAAAGAGCCGAGTTGAGGCAAGACTATCCCTCTAAGTATTAATGTATAAAGAGAAAAAATAAGAAAAAAATATAGAAGTGAATTTTCCTAAAGAAAATGTTATGATACTTTGCGAGACTCACAAATGACAAAAATGGTTAAGCGTTGTGACTCTTTCAAAAATAGGTAATTATAAAAAGTTGTGATGATTGCAAAGGGTATATTTGATGAAGAAATGTGACTCTCACCCACCTTAAAATATACAAAGTGATGAAGATTTCATTTTAGGAAGACATTTAAGTGAAATCAATGTGGTGTATAGTATATTATTCGCAAAGATGATAATAAAAAGTGGTGACTCAATTTATTTTTTTGTTAACTCAAAAGTATTCTCTTGAATTAGCTCATTGCCTATCCTACCTTACCTTGGTCTTACATATTGCCAAGTTGGGGTTTGGGAAGGGGTGAGTTTAGGAAAGAGTGACTCTCTAAGATATAATGGAAGAGAAAATGGAATAAAAATAAAAATAATAAAGTGCCTCTTTCAAAAGGAAAAGTTATGAAAGGTTGTGACATTTGAAAATGACAAAAATGGTGAAGGGTTGTGACTCTTTCTAAGGATGGAAATTTTTTAAGGTTATAATGATTGCAAAAGGAAAACATGATAAAGAGGTGTGACTCTCCCCCACATTGGAAGATATAAATGGATGAAGGTTTCAATTTATCATGACATTCAAGTGAAATAAATGTGGGGTAAAATATATTATTCACAAAGACAACAATGAAAAATATTTTCTCAATTTATTTTTTGTTGACTCAAAAGTATCGCGTCGACTTAGCCCACTTCCCAACTACCTTACCTTGTTCTTACACATTGCCAAGTTGTCATTCAGGAAGGGTGAGATAAGGAAAGATTTAACCTCTAAGGATGCACACAATTGATCACAAACCATGTGCATTGGGTAAACCCGAGCCTCGAAGTCAAACCTGATACCAATGAGAAGCAAACCCATGGCCCAAGCCAGTTGTCTTATACGTGTAGATTATGTTGACTCATTTCTTATAAATGGTAGTGACCCTTTCTCCAATAAATTATAAAGGAGATTACATTCCAAGTATTGAAGGATAACTTATCAGTCATTATACTTCATCCACCATCTCACAAGACATCAACAAATCATTCAATTACAAATATCAAGAAAACAATAATCAAATTCACATCAATCATCACTTCAACTTGCAATAAACAATACATACAATTTAGAAATCAAGAATCACTCTATTAAATCAACATTAATTCAATACCATCCATCGACATGTCAAACTAACATTTATTATACTATCACTTCTCAATCATCTAACCCATAATTACTTAATCATAACTCACCAATACCTCAAATCGTCAAAGAAATCCAATCTATCTTACAATGATCTGTCTTAGAGCATACAAAGTTTTAAGAAAATTATAAATTTGTGTGAAGTATTATTTATTATAATAAACATTATAGTAGTTCTTATTTATGATTATTTTTACTTATGAATAATGGTCCTATTTATGATTTCTTGCCTATAAATAATGTGTATGAATATGATATTTTTAAGTCACCTTATATTTGAAGGATACATTCAATTATGTGTAACTCTTATATGTTTAACTCAGAGGTATAATTGAAACTAATCTTAGTGCCTAACCTAATTTACCTTAGTCTTATATATTTCAAAGTTGAGCTTCATGAAGTTGTGAGTTGAGGCAAGACTAGACCTTTAAGAATTAATAGAAAATGAAAAAAATAATAATAAACAATAAGTAACTCCTACAAAAGGAAAAATTATGAAAGGTTGTGATGATCACAAATGACAGAAATGGTGAAGGGTTGTGACTCTTTTGAATGGTGACAATTGTTAAAGGTTGTGATCATTACAAAAGGTGGTCGTGATGAAATATGGATCTCCCCCATATTAGAATATACAAAGGCAACAATCAAAATTAGTGACTCAATTTTATTTTTTTTGTTTAACTCATAGGTATCCCTGTGACTCATCCCAATGCTCAATTTACCTTACCTTGATCTTACATATTGTCATGTTGTGGTTCAGGAAAGGGTGAGCAGAGGAAAGACTAGCCCTCTAAGGATTAATTTAAAATAAAAATGAATATGAAAAAATTTGGAAGTGAATTTTACAAAAGGAAAAGTTATGATACGTTGTGACATACTCACAAAGGACAAAAATTGTGAAGATTTGTGACTCTTTCAAAGAATGAAAATTGTAAAAGGTTGCGATGGTTGCAAACAATAGATATGATGAAGAGATGTGACTCTCCACCCATTAGATGATACAAAGGGAAGAAGATTTTATTTTAGGAGGACATTTATGTGAAATCAATGTGGGGTATAGTATATTATTCATAGAGGCAACAATAAAAATTCATGGCTCAATTCATTTTTTGTTAACTAAAAGGTATCCTCGTGACTCACCCTAATGTCCAACCTACCTTACCTTGGTCTTACATATTTCCTAGTTGGGGTTCAAGAAGAGTTGATTTGAGGCAAGACTATCCCTCTAAGTATTTATGTAAGAGAAAAAGGAATAAGAAAAAAATATGGAAGTGATTTTTTCTAAAGGCAAATTTATGATACATTATAACACTTGAAAATGAAAAAAATGGTGAAGAGTTGTGACTCTTTTGAAAAGTGCTAATAATAAGATGTTGTGATGATTGAAAAGGGTAGATTTGATGAAGAGATGCGACTCTCACCCACATTAAAATATACAAAGTAGTGAAGATTTCATTTTAGGAAGAAATTTAAGTGAAATCAATGTGGGGTATAGTATATTATTCACAAAGACAATAATAAAAAGTGGTGACTCAATTCATTTTTTTGTTAACTCAAATATTTTCTTCCTGACTTAACTCAGTGTCTAGCCTACCTTACCTTGGTCTTACATATTGCCAAGTTGGGGTTCGGGAAGGGGTGAGTTGTGACTCTTTCAAAAAGTTGCAATTGTAAAAGGTTGCAACAATTTTAAAGGATAGATATGATGAATATATGTGACTCTAACCCCCATTAAATGATGCAAAGGGGGAAAGATTTTATTTTAGGAGTATATTTAAGTGAAATCAATGTGGGGTATAGTATATTATTCATAGAGGCAATAATAAAAAGTGGTGACTCAATTAATTATTTTGTTAACTCAAAGGTATCTTCATGACTCATTCCAGTGCCCAACCTACCTTTCCTTGGTCTTACATATTGCATAGTTGGGGTTTAGGAAGGGGTGATCTTAGGCAAGAGTAGATCTCTAAGAATTAATGGAAGAGAAAAAATAATAAGAAAAAAATTAAGGAAGTGACTTCTTCAAAAGGAAAAGTTATGAAAGTTTGTGACACTCTCAAATGAAAAAAATGGTGAAGGGTTGTAACTCTTTCAAAGGGTAGATTTGATGAAGAGATGTGACTCTCACCCACCTTAAAATATAAAAAGTGGTGAATATTTTATTTTATGAAGACATTTAAGTGAAATCAAGAATAGTCTTGCAGTGAGGCAAGAGTATCCCTCTAATCACAACTCACTTCAATTAGGGATCAAGAATACATACAATTTAACAATCAAACATCACTCTATCAAATCAACATTCATTCAATCACCATCCATCACCGTGTCAAACTAGAATTTATTATATCATCACTTCTCAATCATCTAATTAATAATTACTTAATCTTAACTCACCAATACCTCAAATCATCAAACTAATCAGATCTCTCTTAGAACGATCTATCTTACAGAATACAAAATCTTAATATTATTATAAAATAGTATGCAGTATTAGTTCTTATAATAAACATTATATTAGTTCTTATTTATGATTTCATGCTTACAAATAATGGCCCTATTTATGATTTCTTACTTATGATATTTTTATGTCACCCTATATTTGGAGAATTATTGCAATAATGTGTAACTCTTATATGTTTAACTCGCATGTATCATTGTGAGTCAGTCCAATGCCTAACCTCTATTACCTTGGTCTTATATATTGTCAAGTTAGAGTTCATGAAGTTGTTTATTGAGACAAGACTAGCAATCTAAGAATTAATAGAAAAGAAAAATGAATAATAAAAAAATAAGTAACTCATGCAAAAGGAAAAGTTGTGAAAAGTTGTGACTCTTTTGAATGATGAAAATTGTGAAATGTTGTGATAATTGCAAGGGATGGGCATGATGAAGAGATGTGACTCTCCCCCGCATTGGAAGATACAACTAGGAGAAGATTTCAATTTAGAAAGATATTCAAGTGAAATCAATATGGGGTATAATAAATTATTCACAAAGGAAACAATGAAAAGTAGTGACAATTTTTTTTTGTTAACTCTGAGGTATCCCCATGCCTCATCCTACAATCCAGTTTACCTTACTTTGATCTAACATATTTTCAAGTTGGGGTTCAACAAGGGGTGAGCTGAGGCAAGACTACCCCTCTAATGATTAATGTAAGGGAAAAAGAATAAGAAAACTATATGGAAGTGACTTTTTCAAAAGATAAATTTATGATAGGTTGTAACACTCACAAAGGAAGAAAGATGGTCAAGAGTTGTTACCTTTTTAAAGAGTGGAAATTGTGAAAATTTGTGATGATTGCAAATGGTAGATATGATGAATAGATGTGACTCTCACCCACATTAAAAGATACAAAGTGGAGAAGATTTCATTTAGGAGGACATTTAAGTGAATTCAAGGTGGGGTATAGTATATTATTTGCAAAAGAAAGTATAAATATTTTTGACTCGATTCATTTTTTTGTTAACTAAAAGGTATTCTCATGACTTACCTAAGTGCCCAGCCTACCTTACCTTTGTCTTAAATATTGTCAAGTTGGGGTGAGCTTAGGAAAGTGTATATCTATAAGAATTAATGGAAGAGAAAATTCAATAAGAAGAAAAAGAAGGAAGTGACTCCTTCAAAAAGTAAAGTTATGAAAGGTTGACACTTTCAAATGACAAAAATGGTGAATGGTTGTGACTCTTTCGAAGGGTGGAAATTGTTAAATCTTATAATGATTAAAAAAGACAAAAATGATGAAGAGGTGTGGCACTTCCCCACATTGGAAGATATAAAGGGGAGAAGGTTTCAATTTACAACATTCAAGTGAAATCAATGTGGGATATAATATATTAGTCACAAATGAAATAAGGAAAAGTAGTCACTCAATTCTTTTTTTTGTTGACTCAGAGGTATCACTGCGACACATCCTAGTGGCCAATTATCTTACCTTTGTCATACACATTGCCAAGTTGGAAATTAGAAAGGGTGGTCTAAGGAAAGATTGACTCTCTAAGGATGCACATAATAGCTTACAAATCATGTGCATTGGGTAAGCCCAAGCCTTGAAGTAAAACTTGAGACCAATGGGAAGAAAAACCATCGCCTAAGCCAACTCTACTATATGTGTAGGTTATCTTGACTCATTTCTTATGAATGGTGGTGAACCTTACTCCAATAAAGTATAAAGGAGATTTCATTGTAAGTATTGAATAAGGACTTATCAATCATTATACTTCATCCATTGTCTCAAAAAAAATCAAGCAACCAATAAATTAGAAAGATCAAGAAAATAATAATCAAATTCACATCAATCATCACTTCAAATTGGGATTAATAATACATACAATTCAATAATCAAGCATCACTCTATCAAATCAATATTCATTCAATCACCATCCATCAAAATGTAAAACTATAATTCATTATACTGTCACTTTTAAAATATCTAATTGATAATTACTTAATCATAACTACCAATACCTCAAATCATCGAGCCAATCAGATCTATCTTACAACATACAAAATTTGAATATAATTATAAATTGGTATGAAGTATCAGTTGTTATAATAAACATTATAGTGGTTCTTATTTATGATTTTCCTTACTTATGAATAATGGTCCTATTTATAATTTCTTACTTATAAATAATGTGTATGAATATAATATTTTTATATCACCTTGTGTTTGGAGAATACATGCAATAATGTGTAAGTTTTATATGTTTAACTCATAGCTATCATTTTAACTCAACCCAGTGACTAACCCACCTTATCTTGGTCTTATATATTTCTAAGTAGAAGTTCATGAAGTTGTGCATTGATGCAAGACTAGCCCTATAATAATTAATAGAAAAAGAAAAAAGAAAAAAAAATAACTCTTGAAAAATGAAAAATTATGAAAGGTTGTGACACGCACAAATGACAAAAATGGTGAAGGGTTGTGAGTCTTCTGAAGGGTGAAAATTGTGAAACTTTGGGATGATTGCAAAGGGCGAGCATGATGAAGAAATGTGAATTTCACCCACATTGCAAGATATAAAAGGGAGAAGGTTTTGATTTAAGAGGACATTCAAGTCAAATTTATATAAGGTATAATATATTATTTAAAAAGGTAACAATGAAAATTACTGGCTCAATTTTATTTTTTTAACTTAGAGATATCCCTGTGACTTAGCGCAGTGCCCAATTTACCTTACCTTGGTCTTACATGTTACCAAGTTGGGGTTAAGGAAGAGCTGAGTTGAGGCAAGACTATCCATCTAAGTATTAGTGTAAGAGAAAAAGAAATACAAAAATATATGGAAGTGACTTTTCCTAAAGGAAAAGTTATGATACGTTGCGACACTCGCAAATGAAAAAAATGGTGAGGTGTTGTGACTCTTTCAAAAAGTGGTAATTATAAAATGTTTTGACGATTGCAAAGGGTAGATTTGATGAAGAGATGTGACTCTCACCCACCTTAAAATATACAAAGTGGTGAAGATTTCATTTTAGGAAGACATTTAAGTGAAATCAATGTGGGTATAGTATACTATTTACAAAGACAATAATAAAAAATGGTGACTCAATTCATTTTTTTTTACTCAGAGGTATTATCTTGACTTGGATCACTCCCCGGCCTACCTTACCTTGGTCTGACATATTTTCAAATTAGGGTTCGGAAAGGGGTGAGTTTAGCCAAGCATGACTCTCAAAGAATTAATGAAAAATCAAATGGAATAAGAAGAAAAAGAATGAAGTGACTCTTTCAAAAGAGAAAGTTATGAAAGGTTGTGTCATTTGTAAATGACAACAATAGTGAAGGTTTGTGACTTTTTCAAAGGGTGGAAATTGTTAAAGGTTATAATGATTGCAAAAGGCAAACATGATGAAGAGGTGTGACTCTCCCCCACATTGGAAGATATAAATGGGTGAAGATTTCAATTTAGCATGACATTCAAGTGAAATCAATGTGGGGTAAAATATATTATTCACAAAAATAAGAATGAAAAATGGTTTCTCAATTTATTTTTTGTTAACTCAGAGGTATCACCTTGACTCAACCCACTGCCCAACTACCATACCTTGTTCTTACACATTGCCAAGTTGTCATTCAAGAAGGGTGAGATAAGGAAAGATTGACCCTCTAAGGATGCACACAATATATCACAAACCATGTTCCTTGGGTAAGCCTGAGACTCAAAGTCAAACCTAATACCAATGGGAAGTAAACCCATGGCCCAAGCCAACTCTATTATATGTGTAGGCTATGTTGACTCATTTCTTATGAATGAAAATGACCCTTTATCCAATAATTTATAAAGGAGATTGCATTCCAAGTATTGAAGGAGGACTTATCAGTCATTATACTTCATCCACTATCTCGCAATAAATTAAGCAATCATTCAATTAAAAATATCAAGCAAACAATAATCAAATTCACATCAATCATCACTTCAAATTGTAGTTAGGAATACATACAATTTAGCAATCAAACATCACTCTATCAAATCAACATTAATTCAATCACCATCCATCAACATGTCAAACTAGCATTTATTATATTGTTACTTCTCAATAATATAATTGATAATTACTTAATCATAACTCACCAATACATCAAATTGTCAAAGCAATCCGATTTGTCTTACAACGATCTGTCTTAGAACATACAAAATTTGAATATAATTATAAATTGGTGTGAAGTATTAGTTGTTATAATAAACATTATAATGGTTCTTATTTATGATTCTTTTTACTTATGAATAATGGTCCTATTAAAAAATTTCTTGCCTATAAATAATGTGTATGAATATGATATTTTTAAGTCACCCTATATTTGAAGGATACATTCAATAATGTGTAACTCTTATATGTTTAACTCAGAGGTATAATTGTGACTCATCCCAATGCCTAATCTATTTTACCTTGGTCTTATATATTGCAAACTTGAGCTTCATGAAGTTGTGAGTTGAGGCGAGATAGCTAGCCCTTGAATAATTAATAGAAAAAGAAAAAACAAATAATAAAAAACTAACTCCAAAAAAAGAAAAAATTATGAAAAGTTGTGACAATCACAAACAACAAAAATGGTAAAGGTTGTGACTCTTTTGAATAGTGAAAATTGTTAAAGGTTGTGATCATTGCAAAGGTCAGACATGATGAAGAAATGTGATTCTCCCCCATATTGGCTGATACAAAGAAAAAAAGAAAACTAGTGACTCAATTTATTTATTTTGGTTAACTCAGAGGTATCTTCGTGACTCATTCCAGTGCCTAATTTACCTTACCTTGGTCTTACATATTGTCATGTTGGGATTCAGGAATGGGTGAGTTGAGGAAAGACTATCCTTCTAAGGATTAATGTAAAAGAAAAAGGAATATGAAAAAATATGGAAGTGAATTTTACAAAAGGAAAAGTTATGATAAATTGTGACATACTCGCAAAGAACAAAAATGGTGAAGAGTTGCGACTCTTTCAAAAAATAGAAATTTTAAAAGGTTGTGATAATTACAAATGATATATATGATGAAGAGATGTGACTCTCCTCTCATTAGATGATACAAAGGGGGGAAGATTTTATTTTAGCACATTTAAGTGAAATCAATGTGGGGTATAGTATATCATTCATAGAGGAAACAATAAAAAGTGGTGACTTTATTCATTTTTTTGTTAACTCAAAAGTATCCTCTTGACTCAGTCCAATGCCCAACCTACCTTACCTTGGTCTTACATATTGCCTAGTTAGGGTTTAGGAATAGCTGAGTTGAGGCAAGACTATCCCTCTAAGTATTAATATAAGACAAAAAGGAATAAGAAAAAAATATGGAAGTGACTTTTCCTAAAGAAAATGTTATGATACATTGCGACACTCACAAATGACAAAAATGGTGAAGAGTTATGAATCTATTGAAAAGTGGTAACTATAAAATGTTGTGATGATTGGAAAGGGTATATTTGATGAAGAGATGTGACTTTCACCCACCTTAAAATATACAAAGTGGTTAAGATTTCATTTTAGGAAGATATTTAAGTGAAATGAATGTATGATATAGTATATTATTCACAAAGACAATAATTAAAATGGTTACTAAATTCATTATTTTGTTAACTCAAATGTATTCTCGTGACTTACCTCAATGCCTAGCCTACCTTATCTTGGTCTTATATATTGCCAAGTTAGGGTTAGGGAAGGGGTGAGTTGTGACTCTTTCAAAGAGTTCCAATTGTAAAAGGTTGTGATGATTGAAAATGATAGATATGATGAAAAGATGTGACGCTCCCCCCCCATTAGATGATATAAAGGGGGGAAGATTTTATTTTAGGAGGAGATTTAAGTGAAATCAATGTGGGTTATAGTATATTATTCATAGAAGAAACAATAAAAAGTGTTGACTCAATTCATTATTTGTTAACTCAAAGGTATTTTCATAACTCAGCCTAGTGCCCAACCTACCTTACCTTGGTCTTACATATTACTTAGTTGGGGTTCAAGAAGGGGTGAGCTTAGGCAAGAGTAGATCTCTAAGAATTAATGGAAGATAAAAAAGAATAAAAAGAAAAATAAGGAAGCGACTTCTTCAAAAGGAAAAGTTATGAAAGTTTGTGACACTCACAAATGACAAAAATGGTGAAGGGTTGCGACACTTTCAAAGGGTGGGGATCGTTAAAGGTGTAATGATTGAAAAAGGTAAATTTGATGAAGTGATGTGACTCTCACCCACCTTAAAATATACAAAGTGGTGAAAATTTTATTTTATGAAGACATTTAAGTGAAATCAAGAATAGTCTTGTAGTGAGGCAAGATTATCCTTCTAATCATAACTCATTTCAACTAGGGATCAAAAATAAATACAATTCAACAATCAAGTATCACACTATCAAATAAACATTCATTCAATCCATCACCATGTCAAACTAGCATTTATTATATCATCACTTCTCAATCATGTAATCGATAATTACTTAATCTTATCTCACCAATACCTCAAATCATCGAACTAATCAAATCTCTCTTACAATGATATGTCTTACCGCATACAAATTCTTAATAGTATTATAAAATGGTATGATGTATTAGTTATTATAATAAACATTATAGTGGTTCTTATTTATGATTTCATACTTATGGATACTGGCCCTATTTATGATTTCTTACTTATGATATTTTTATGTCACCCTCTATTTGGATAATTCATGCAATAATGTGTAACTCTTATATGTTTAACTCACATGTATCATTGTGACTCAGCCTAGTGCCTAACTTGTGTTACCTTGGTCTTATATATTGTCAAGTTAGAGTTCATGAAGTTGTACATTGAGAGAAGTATATCCCTCTAAGAATTAATAGAAAAGAAAAATGAACAATAAAAAATAAGTAACTCATGCAAAAGGAAAACTTGTGAAAAGTTGTGACACTCACAAATGAAAAAAAAATGGTGAAGGGTTGTGCCTCTTTTGAATGATGACAATTGTGAAAGGTTGTGATAATTGCATGATGAATAGATGTGACTCTCCCCGATGTTGGAAGATACAAATGGGAGAAGATTTCAATTTAGAAAGACATTCAAGTGAAATCAATATGGGGTACAATAAATTATTCACAAAGGAAACAAAAAGTAGTGACTCAATTTATTTTTTTGTTAACTTTGAGGTATCCCCATGCCTCATCCTAGTGCCCAGTTTACCTTACTTTGATCTAACATATTTCCAAGTTGGGGTTCAAGAAGGGGTGAGCTGAGACAAGACTACCCCTCTAATGATTAATGTAAGGGAAAAAAAAAATAAAAAAATTATATGGAAGTGACTTTTTCAAAAGATAAAGTTATGATAGGTTGTGACACTCACAAAGGAACAAAAATGGTGAAGATTTATTACCATTTTGAAAAGTGGTAATTGTAAAAAGTTGTGACGATTGTGAATGGTAGCTATGATGAATAGATGTGACTCTCACCCACATTAAAAGATACAAAGTGGAGAAGATTTAATTTTAGGAGGACATTTAAGTGAAATTATAGTAGGGTATAGTATGTTATTCACAAAAGAAACTATAAAAAGTTGTGACTCAATTAATTTTTTTTGTTAACTCAAAGGTATTCTCATAACTTACCTGAGTGCCCAACCTACCTTACATTGGTCTTACATATTGTCAAGTTGGGGTTCAAGAAGGGGTGAACTTAGGCAAGTATACATCTATAAGAATTAATGGAAGAGAAAATGGAATAATAAGAAAAAGAAGGAAGTGAATCCTTAAAAAAGAAAATTTATGAAAGGTTGACACTTTCAATGAAAAAAATGGTCAATGGTTGTGACTCTTTCGAAAGGTGGCAATTTTTAAATGTTATAATGATTGCAAAAGATAAACATGATGAAGAGGTGTGATAGTTCCCCACATTGGAAGATATAAAGGGGATAAGGCTTCAATTTAGGACATTCAAGTGAAATCACTGTGGGATATAATATATTATTCACAAATGCAACAAGAAAATGTGGTCACTCAATTATTATTTTTTGTTAACTTAGAGGTATCGCCATGACTCAACCTAGTGGCCAATTGTCTTACCTTGATCATACACATTTCCAAGTTAGCATTCATAAAGTGTGAGCTAAAGAAAGATTGACCCCCTAAGGATGCACACAATATCTTGCAAACCATGTCCATTGGGTAAGCCTGAGCCTCAAAGTCAAACCTTATACCAATGGGAAGCAAAGCCATGGCCCAAGCCAACTCTACTATATGTATAGGTTATCATGACTCATTTCTTATGAATGGTGGTGACCCTTTCTCAAATAAATTATAAAGGAGATTTCATTGTAAGTATTGAATAAGGACTTATCAATCATTATACTTCATCCATTGTCTCACAAAAAATCAAGCAAGCAATCAATTAGAAAGATCAAGCAAACAATAATCAAATTCACATCAATCATCACTTCAACTTGGAATCAAGAATACATACAATTCAACAATCAAGCATCACTCTATGAAATCAACATTCATTCAATCCCCATCCATCAACATGTAAAACTAGCATTTATTATATTGTCACTTTTAAAATATCTAATCGATAATTGCTTAATCAGAACTTACCAATACCTCAAATCATCGAACCAATCAGACCTTTCTTACAACATACAAAATCTAAATACAATTATAAATTGGTATCAAGTATTATTTGTTATAATAAACATTATAGTGGTTCTTATTTATAATTTGGAGAATACATACAATAATTTGTAACTTTTATATGTTTAACTCATAGGTATCATTGTGAATCAAACCAGTGCCTAACCTACCTTATCTTGGTCTTATATGTTTCTATGTAGGGGTGCATGAAGTTGTGCATTGAGGAAAGATTAGCCCTATAAGAATTAATAGAAAAAGAAAAAAAAATTAAAAAATAAGTAACTCTTGCAAAAGAAAAAATTATGAAAGGTTGTGACACTCACAAATGATAGAAATGGTGAAGGGTTGTGACTCCTTTAAAGGGTGATGATTGTGAAAGGTTGTGATGATTGCGAAGGGCAAGCATGATGAATAAATGTGACTCTCCCCCACATTGCAAGATATAAAAGGGAGAAGGTTTTGATTTAAGAGGACATTCAAGTGAAATTTATATGAGGTATAATATATTATTTAAAAAGGAAACAATGAAAAGTACTGACTCACTTTTATTTTTTGAACTTAGAGATATATATCCCTGTGACTTAGCGCAGCGCCCAATTTACCTTACTTTGGTCTTAAATATTTCCAAGTTGGGGTTAAGGAAGAGTTGAGCTAAGGCAAAACCGTCCCTCTAAGTATTAATGTAAGAGAAAAAGCAATAAGAAAAAAAATTTAAAAAGTGACTTTTCCTAAAGGCAAAGTTATGATACGTTGCGACACCCGCAAATGACAAAAATGAAGTGTTGTGACCCTTTCAAAAAGTGGTGATTATAAATTCTTGTGATTATTTAAAAGGGTATATTTGATGAAGAGATGGGACTCTCGCCCACCTTAAAATATACAAAGTGGTGAAGATTTCATTTTAGGAAGACATTTAAGTGAAATTAATGTAAGGTATAGTATATTATTCACAAAGAAAATAATAAAAAGTGGTTACTCAATTCAATTTTATGTTAACTCAGAGGTATTCTCTTATCTCAGTGCCCAGCCTACCTTACCTTGGTCTTAAATATTTCCAAGTTGGGATTCGAGAAGGGGTGAGTTTATGCAAGAGTGGCTCTTTAAGAATTAATAAAAGAGAAAGTGGAATAAGAAGAAAAATAATGAAGTGACTATTTCAAAATGAAAATTTATGAAAGGTCATGACTGTTGTGGTTCTACAACCACGCTCCCCTTTTTTAGCCCCTTGGATAAAGGGGCCTCCCTCTCTTTAGATTGTTCTTTTGGGTTTTCTTCCTGTCAGTCTGATCTTTGTCCCTTTGTTGTTTAGTTTGTCTAGTTTTGTACTTCTCACTTTCAGAGTCCCCTATGTGCGAAAGGGCTGAAAGGCCAAAGACCCTTGTTTTCCTTAAGCACCATTGCATCTTTGGACTTTCATAATTTTGAAGGTTCGAAACACTGAAAGTTTGATTCCCCCAAGGGAATCGGCCTTTCAGCATTTTGACCTTTCAGAGGTCCGAGACCCCCGAAAGCTTGAAAGGTCGATCAGCGGTGGTGGCTGACATCACCCCCGATAGTTACCTATATAAGGTGGAGAACCACATTGTTTTCTCACTTGCATTTTTCTGCCAGCAATCAACTTTGGAAATTTTTGCATGCACATTGCCCCAGTCTTCAGTTTTTTGGCTTGATTTGTTTGTCTTTGGTCTTCTCATCCTTTGGCATGCTCTAGGTAGGTTTTTTTTGCTTTCCTCTCTATCCTTTTCACTTTAGGTTTTAGTTTCATTTAGGTTTTCTAGTTTTAGCATATTTTCACTAGGGTTTTCATTGGTTTTCTTTGTTTTGTCTTGCTTCAGGGTCACAGGGTTGTCCCTTTAGACCCCTTAGCCCCAAGTTCATGGTCGAGCTTGTTTTAGGGTTTGCTTTTGACCTCTAACCCTAAAAATTTTCTTTTTTACTTTCAGCCCTAGAAGTTTCAAATTTTCACAGTCCAAAATTTTGGAGGATTTTCCTTTCTATTTTTGGCTAAGTCCTGTTTCGGCATTTCATACGTTTGAGCTTCCTCTTTTCAACGTTTTGGACTTTTGGTGGTCCGACACCTCCGAAGGTCCAAAAGGCTGAAATTAGTTTTTTGAACATTTAAACTTGGGTTTTATAGGGTTTTCTTGATTGATTTGTATCTCATTTTTATCAGAGTTCCTCCTTGTTTATTGATATGATGATTACTAATTCATGTCTCCTTTGTTATTTACAGAAATGGAAGAGAAAGTCAACTCACCAGCTATGAGGTATCAATTCAAAGGTTACCATGCACCCTCCAAAGTTGGGAATTTACATTCAGAGATCATAGATACTGCCATTGGGAATGTCAGGTTGAATGACTATGTGGTGAAGTGTGCAAGACCGATAGGAAGGTCAGAGGACTACACTTCATTAGTGTATTTTTCTCTAGTAAATGAAGTGGCACACCCTATGTCTATTCTTTCTTTAGATCTGATCACCACACTAACAAACCACTACGTACTAGATGAGAGAGTGGTCAAAAATAGAGTGGGTGAAGTGGTTCTAGATCTCTGGCGAGACAATATTGAGCATGTCTTCCATCTACCCAAAGGGATAGACAAATTCTATGGCTTCTCCATTGGTATAAAATTTTACAACAATGGATTGTCTCACAAGATAGTGAATAGGGACTTTCTTATACAACCTCTACCCAAGAATAAATTGGTAGAAGATAGACATGAGGAGAGGGTATATGAAAGAGGATATCCAAGCAGCCATCACCATGATCAGTCAGGTGTATGGACTGTCGAAGTCAATAAAATTAGAACCATGGATGCTCTTTGTCATTGAGAAGATAAAGGAAAGACAACAAAGGTTTTACTGGGCCTTCATCCTCAGCCACAACCTTGATCAACAGTTGAACACAGTAAAAAGTGACCCTCATTTCTACATGACATCCTATGTTGTGTACCTATTGGCTGCAAGGGTAGTGTACCTAAGATAAGTTAAAGTCGGTGCCATGGATGATCCAAATGCTTGGCCATTTATAGTCTACCCACAGTTGGTCAGAAAGAATATTTCACACAGGACCACCCAGAGTATTGCATCATTAATGATGATTTTATCCTTGCTAACATCCACTCCATAGAGGGATATTATGCCAAGAGAATTTCAACAGAGGCAACAACTAAGTTGAAGGCCCTTGGGGCATTTTATATTCAATTCAAAACTTTCACTTACATCTGGGTTGTAGGAAGCACTTTAGCTCCAAATGAGCTGCCAAGGTATCTACCGGATAGGATAATCTTGTTAGAGATGGCCCGACAACTGTCAGATGCTCATGAGCATATATGACATATGAAGAAGCATTTTTTAGATTTCCCAATTTCCATAGGTCCCCATTGCTTGCAAGATATGAAGATATGCAAGTCACTGGACTTCCAATGGGATGAATACCCATTGCAAAACTACAATCTCATAAGGACCAGATTTGACCCCATTGGTATATATAGCCATATCATGGGGAGGCATTACATGCACTAGCCCCACATCGAGGACCACTAGATAAACTACTTAGATGATTATGAGGTTAGGGTCCGTGATTACTGTCAGATGAGTCTAGAGTTAGCACAGATTCCTCAACTACTATGAGTGCCACAGAAGGTGAAGGAAGCTAACTCTGAGGATGTTCTGTATCCTATCTACAACCAAGATAAGGTATACACTAGGGCTATCCTGAATGCATAAGTTATTAGGGATGAAAATGATGACCACTAGCTCATCACTCTAAGGAAAAGGTGTTGATGCCACAGTTCAAAGAGGTTGGACCACTACAACCTGAAATAGTGTATAGACATGAGCACCCTATGACATATGGATTGGCCACTCACTCAAAGAAGCCAAAAACTAGAAAGACTAGAAGCATAGCACCTCCAGATGCTCCTTCTTCTAGTGGTCTAGAACCTCCATGTGAACCCAAGAAGGTGCCAAAAGTTAAAATAACTAGACCTAGGCCTACCGGGGTAATAAAGGGGCATGTATACAAGAGTAAGAGAGCCTCGACACCCACATAGATGGAAACCCTTTTAGAAGATGAATAAGATGAGGAGGATCAAGTGCCCCTCAATAGAAGGACCCGATCTATGGGGTTCCTTAAGAAAAGGAAGTTTCAAGAAGAATATGCACAAGAGGATATAAGAGGAGGAGTCCAAGAAGAGAAGATACATTTGGACGCTCTAGGTAGTGATGAGTTTGACATCTTTGATTTTGAGGGTCTCCATGGATTTAAAGAGACTGAGCAATAGGCTTCAATTGCAGGCCAATCTTTTGCCTTTGATTCCCTCCCTAAATAATTCACCAGTCCTCTTGACAATGTGGGGGAGGAAATTCAATAGGAGCCAGTTGAGGAGGTTGCAAGAGAACCTCTGAAGGAGACTACTGAGTTCAGAAGAGATTATTATTGTAGGTGTCACCTCTGAAGAATACATTGCTGCCTAGGTCCCTTCATCTTCGCAAAAATTTCCACCTCCGCTTGTGCATCAAACTCCACTTGCACCTCCACATCCAATATCATCAACCACTCTAATTCTACCTTCGATTCAAACTACTCCATTGCCTCCTCAACATCCATCAGTTTATATTCCTATGCCTACTCTTCCTCCTCTGCCAATGCCTTCACCCACTCCCCCTCTTGCTCCTACTCCACATGTATAGAACCCTCCTACTCAAGAACCCACTCCTCCACCTCATCAGAATGATACAGTAGCTCAAGAGCCAGAGAAGGAAATAGAGGTGATCGGTGAAGTTCTAGCTCAAGAGAAAGCTGGGTTGGAAAGATAGTTTGAAGAGGAAGAACAAATGAATGTGGACAAGGAATAAAACATAAGGGAAGAACTAGGAACAGAAGGAGGAGAGGGTTATCACCATGAGGAGATGGAAAAAAAGCATAGGGATACTACCCCAAGTCTATTCACACCATATGATCCCATTAATTCCTTCTCAAAACCCACTTGGTTTACCAAGGAAATCCAACCAAGGGTAAGGGTATACACTGATGAAGATGATACTGATATGGCGGCATTGGGATGAGCATTCCACCAAGAAAGATCTATTGCCCAGGCAAGGAACCTCTCATATGTAACATAAGATCAGGCAAGCAAGTGGAAGGCTTAGGTGGTTGTCCCTACAATGAATGTTAGCATGGCAAAAATCACCCTAGATGATTATGTGTTGGAAGAGGTAGACCTAGAAGAGCCAACTAGAGAAGGGATTAAAACTATGGCTACACTAGAACTGAAGCATGCTTTTGGATTCATGGAAAAGGACAAAAAAAAGATAAGAGCATTGATGGAACAAAATGAAGCCATGAAGAAATTTATTCTTAAAACAGTGGGTCCCATTGACCCTAATAACCCTAAGGCCTCATTACAGGCTATTTTGGAGAAAAGGGGTAATACAGAAGTGTTGAAAGGTATCCCACATTCTTTTATTCATGCATGTAAAGATTGGAAGGCTGATTTTGAAGAGTTTGTAAAGGCTTCTCTTAGAAATATTTTGAGGTCTTTCAAAGGTATTCTTCAAGGGATCACTTATTTGGTTGAGATTATGAGTGGAGAAGATGGTCTAGAGGAGAAAATATTAAAGTGGCAGAAGGCTCTAAAAAACCTCACAATAATAAAGAAGCAGTGCTTCCAAGTGTTGGTCAAAATATATGATGGGTCTAAATTGGATAATTTTGGAGTGGATCCAAGACATCACCAGCACTCTAGCTATTTTTGGGAAGACATTAAAGAAAATGGATGAAAAGAGGGATAAGGGTTTACTCTTTGCTAAGGAAATGCATAATTTTTTTGAAGGGTTAGACTTGGATCTATATGATGAGGATGATGAGAAAACAATGCATCTCATAAATGTTATCATAAGCCAATATCTGGATATCTTTAATGGAGTTAGTACTAAAGAAGATCTTTAGCAGATGTTCTATCAAAAGGAAGAAATCTAGAAAATGCTATCTCGAGAAGAGAAATTAAGGGGGTTTGCAGATGAGTTACGCACCTTTCGAGAGAAGCAACAAGAATGCCTTAAAGTGGTTAAGATGGCTGATTTTGAAGAGGTGCAAGAGATTGTGGATAAGTTTTGCAAAGCTCATCCAGAAATCCTTCCAAGCCAATGAGTACCTAGTTTTGACTTAGTCAAATTTTGTATGGATGAAAAACATTTTTCCACACTTAGCCATTTTTTAAGACCAAGATTTTTGGTATTTAGCCTTATAGAATTTTCAGCCTCCGAAAGTCTGAAAGTTGAGGATAAGTTGTTTCGACACTTAGCCAATTCTTGAGCTTCATTTTTTCAAGGTGATGGTCAGGGTCTGAAATTTTTGGGGATCACCGCCATTAACTCTAGGCTTCTTCAACCTACTTTTTCAATTAGAATGATCACTTCCATGGGGTCATTTCTACATGATTTGAGGGCGTGTTCCAGTTGAGTCCATGGAGAAGAGCTATAACGATGAATAAAGGGCAGAACCCCTAGTTTCATGAAGAACATGCACAAGTTCTAGACTTTATTTTTAAGTTATTTTGTGCATAATTTGCTCCAAAATTGTAATGCATGAGGTTCAATTCCGTGCTAGAGTATTTTAAACTTGTTTTAGGGTTAGTTTCCTTCATGTGAGCTTTAGTTTAGATTTATTTTTTATTTTTTTATGCAGCCAAAACCCTAGCTATGAAATTGAGAGGACAACTCTATAAATTGCATGAAATCAATATAATTAAGGTCAGTTATTATTGCAATACAATACATACATTTGGTGCTTCAATTGTGGTGTGATTATTCTACTATCTTTGTGAAATTTATAAATGTGTGTTTGCTCATTTGTTTATTTCAAAGAGCCAGTTGATTGTATGGTGATTTTGATCTACGATTCTCTTAGTCTGGTGTTTACCTTTGCTGCATTGCTTTGTTGTGATGAATTATTGGGAAGATCTCTCTTTTTTGGTGTTTTAAGATAAATTTGTCTCACGTGTGCATATATCTGTGGTGGCTTTGTGATCATCTGAATTTTCACTTATTATACATCGGTGTGTATTTCCATTGATGATTACATCTTGTAAGCTGGGATTGAGATTATTCAGATCTTTATTTTGTGGGTTTTTCCTGATCTTCTTGACACTTTAATTTGCAAGGCAACGTAACATCAGTTTATGTCCATTAGTTTAATTTTCAAAAAATTTCTTTCAAATTATTGTTACCTTTCTCCTTACTTTCTTTGCAAATCAGTCATAGTAGATTAAATAGATTAACATTGCTTTCATTTAAAGATTCAAAAAATCCAAAAAAAAGGATGTATTGTATTTTAAAGTTTATTTTGAAATCCCTCAAGAGAAGAACCAACAAAGGCCTCCTCGTGAATAGATTCACATTTATTTTCAGTTCAACTATCCAAGTAGTTGAGACCCAAACCCAGAAGGAATTTCAAAGTTCCCATAAGCTTGAGGTGAATTTTTTAGAAGTTTCCAAAATTGTTGAAGCATTGACAAGATGGAAGACTAAGTACCTAGTTTCCCAGGAATTTTTAACTGATTCCTAGGAACATTGCAATAAAAAAGGCTAACAAGAGCATGTAGATAAATTATCTTTTAATAAATACTTTAACCGAAAAGAGTATTCTCATGCAAGATTTAGCCTTCATTTTTCTAGGTGTGTCATTTTTTGATAAGTAATGGTTGAAAAGAAAGGGTCCCTTGCCCTCTAGAAGAAGATCATTTGAACCAAACTTTTTTGATCGGTAAACTGTGGGATCAGGGCCACTCCCAATATAGAACAAATAAAAGAATATAGAGTGCTTCAAACCCATGTATGGGGAGCACAAAGAAAAAAAAAAAAGCACATTAAAAATCCTAGAGGGGCTTCAAAAACCAAAAAAGAGCTCAGAAAGAAAAGGAGACAACATAGGAAACAAAGCTACTAAGTTTGCAACTAAACCATCCACCAGGAAAGAGCATCTCATCTAGCCTTTTTGGCTAACCCCTTCCTCATGCTCCCAATAAGGAGGCCATCCAATGTTCACCAAGACCCATCATCAACTACCCTTAAAATGACCCTCATACTTGTAATATCATTATGGTCAATTGAATAACAGTCGTACAATGCTATTGATAGGCCCTTTGGTACAAGACAAGACTTTGTTTTAAATTTGTAGGAAATGAATTAATTTATGTACCAAAAAATTTAATGTTTTTCAAGTCAAATATATTGACTCACAAATATAAATTATGTTGGGTAACTTTTTAAATGATAGGGTGATTGTTTTGTTAATTACTCACATGTTTAGCCAATGATGTCATAGTGAAGATGGCCACTACTAAAAAATTGAACACTCAAGAGACCCTACTTAGAAATAAGCTACACCCAATATGGAATGAAAGTACTAAAAGGTGTTGTGAGAGCTTTGGAGTCTTCATGAGTAACATGATAGTACACATGGCATCTTGAAAGATGAACTTGCAAGCTAAAAAAATTACATAAACAAAAATTATGTAAGATAAACATTATCATGCAAAAGCAATGTAAAATGAAAAGTATAAATGATCTTTATATATAAAGGTAAGGATGAGGAGATGAGAAGGTTACTACCCGTTCAAAAGTGAAACACATGTAAGACATTTGGGACAAGTGTGGGGACATGTATGATCTATTTGAGTAAAAAATCTCCTCCATGAGTTTGAGTGTTATGTCATTTGGTAAACTAGGTAGAATATTAACTATTTAGGTAATAAAAATTGTCCCGTGGGTACAGTTAGGAGACCGGTGAATTTAAATGGTTGAATAAAACATGAATTTGATTGTGTAATGATAATAATATAAATGCCTTGGTGTTATTCATATTTCCTTTCATTTATTTCAGTGTCTTGATTGTTATCAAAGTAAAGAAATTAACTGGTATTTGACTGGCCTGGGATTTTCAACTGTAGATAGTATTTTGGGGTTGTCATCTACAAAATGAAGTGACTCTCCCACCTCTATGATTAATATGATTTGTGGGAGATGTCAAATGTTATATTATATTCTTGTGTTGTAATGTGTTTTTGAAGGGATAGAAGATGATGTGTTT